>PITA01008711.1:0-22731 GCA_004023965.1 Spilogale gracilis
CCCTCCAATTTGTTTCTACCTTTTTGCCGATGTTCTTTGTCTCTCGTGGCGGTCCAGAAGTGGGAAATATCATATTTCAGGCTGGTTTCATGGGTGTTCACGGTGGTCTTGTAGTGGTTTTTTTGCTGGAATTCAGTTCTCTTCAGGGAACTCCCCGAAATGCGGTCTCCTGGCCTTCCGCCATCTTGAGACCCCCCTCCTATTTTTAGGTTTTTAAGGAACCTCCATACTGTTCTCCACAGTGGCTACACCAGTTTGCATTCCCACCATCAGTCCACAATTGTTCTTTTTTTTCCCACATCCTTGCCAATACTTGCTGTTTCTTACGGTTTTTATTTCAACCATGCTGACAGGTGTGAGGTGATATCTCAGTGTGATTTTGATTTCTATTAGCCTGATGATCAGTGATGTTGAGCATCTTTCCATGAATCTGTTGGCTGTCTGTATGTCTTCTTTGTTACCCTTCCATTCTCAACTGCTTTAGTACTTCTGTTGTCCTATATTCCTTATCCAAATAAGTATGGAATAAAAAGGAAGAATGCCAGAGTTCATCAAATGCAACTGGTTAGATTAAAAACAGTAAAACCAAGACCAAAGGGACTTGCTCAAAAGGAGGAAACTGGTTAGTACCAAAGTCAGGATAAACATGGAAGTCTCCTGGGCGCCTGGGTGGCTCAGTGGGTTAAAACCTCTGCCTTCAGCTCAGGTCATGATCTCAGGATCCTAGGATAGAGGCCCACATTGGGCTCTCTGCTCAGCAGGGAGCCTGTTTCCTCTGCTCTCTCTTCCTGCCCGTCTGCCTACTTGTGATCTCTCTCTCTCTGTCAAATAAATAAATAATTTAAAAAATGGACGTCTCCTAACTCCTAATATATTCCTACCTCCATTCTATATAATTGATTCTCTCTCAATTTTTTCTATTAAAAAAAGTCTTAAAAACTTAACATGACTTTTCTAAACAAGATCCAATCAATATCACAAAGGATACACACTTGAGTCCATATACCCCTCTTGCTCTCTCTTTAATGCCACACTTGACATTGAATTCAACCAGAGAAAAGCACAGAAGTAAGATTCTAATTCTAATCCCTGCTAAGCAACATCAACAAACACTATGAAATCCTTTCCCAGTCCAGTACAGGAAGCTAGCACACTGCCCCCTCATCTCCATATGGCCCTGGAATTGCTCTGGACTCTCAAAGGAGCTAGACAGGAACCAGAGGAGCAACAAGGGTCTCACCATCCTGAAACCAGACCCCAAATCCTAGACTGCCTATGCCTCCCAGCTAAATACACATCACCCCAACTCATCCACACCATAAAACCAAGGTTTGGAGCCAAAGGCCAGGTAAGGAAATCAGGATCATTTCATGAATAAAACTGTGTTTAATATTTTAATGGCTTATGACTACATGGGACTGAAGGAAAAGAAACTCTAATTCTTAAGCTATAGGTGTTTGGGATCTACCTGATGACTTCACCCTTGGTCTGTGCACTGTATTTCTGTGGCTACATTCAAAAGAGGAAAACCTACATGTAGGCTAAGATTCAACATGATGCTGTATGTTCAGAAACTTAGAAAGTGCCCCTATCATCAGTAGTTAGAGAAAGAGGGAAAGGAGGACCATGAAGAAAAATTCAAAATCTCTGCACCTTCTTTATGTTCCTTACTTATATAAGAACGCAAGTCATGGTACAGCAGCTGGAACCAGAAATAATCTTTCCTTCATCATCTCCTCATGGTTTCCAGGCTGCTGGGAGATGGTCCTCCTGTGTACCACGCATAGATTCTGCTATTCCTCCACACTTCCAGCCCTGTTAGCATCAGCTCTTCATGCCCTTCATCAAGCACTGCTTGAAAAAAAGGTCTGTCTTACTGAAGTGGTAGTAGGGGAATATCCCTGTGTACATCCCTCTTTCTTCTCCAGACCCTAACTCCACACTCAACACTTACTTTCTATTTACTGTCTCCTTTGTTGCTGCCAAGTTACCTGAGGGAAAAAGAAAAGAGGGCACACCCCTTCTCTGTACCATATGGGGCCCCTGAATCTGCCTCTTCCATCCCAGGATAGAGAAGAGGGTAGAAAGGGAAGGGGTGTGGGTCTGGAAGCTGGAAGCGAGGGAAGAAAGGAAGGAGAACATCACCTCTCTCTTCATCCCCAAACCAGCTCCTCATACCCTCAGGTCCTATCATGGGCAGTCTCCCCCAACTCATCAGATGATAGACAATCAGGATTGATCTTCTAATTTTTTACTGTTTCTCTATATTTTGTTTTATAGCCTCAACTTTACCTTCTAACACTTCTACTAAAATATTTAAACCATCATCTTTTTAATTTAAAACTCTTCTTTTATTCCTACCTATCCCTTCTGATAGCTTATTGTTAATGGTATTATATCTTCTCTTATCTTGGAAGACATTAATTAAAAGATAAGACTCTATGTTTTATTCCTTTCTCATTTCTTTGGCTTGCTTTATTCTTTTATATTTATCCTAGAGATTTTTCTCAACTATCTGTTAATTTCTGGATTTCCATTCATGTTTAAACTGTAACTCTTTAAGAAATAATACTGATGCTTTGCCCAGCTCCCTTGAGATGACTTTTTACTGACTATTGTGAGGTGGAGGGGTTCAGGGTGAAGCCTACCTCTGTGAGACTTTGCCTAAGATCACACCCTGGCTTCATTTCCTCCTCCTATTGATTTGCTGCCCAACTCTTTTATTTGTCTCCCAGGGAAGCACATCCTTCATGAACCAATAGTGTACAAGCACTTGTCCTAGGATCTGCTTCTGGGGGAACCCATCCTTTGACAACCTCTGAAGACTTTGCTTTTAATTACAGTATTACACTTCCCAAAGAATTGAGTGCTGTCCTTGTGCACGGTGCCAATATAGTACATACTTAATACATGTTTGTCAAACAAATGTATAATCTACAATAAATTTGAGAAATGACAGATTATTTGAATAAAGTAGATGGGAACCTGTTTCCTTTTTTTACATAGGTATTTGATATTAATGCATAACACACAGGATTATTTGTCAGAGACTTCCAAAATTATACACTTCTGAAAAGGAAGATATAATCTAAAATTGTCTATCAAAACTTAATTATATTAAAATCAGAGTAATAAATAGCAAGTCAAAAGTTGACAGCAGGGATAAAGTCTGAATAGATAAAATTAGTCCCATCTTAATAAATGCCATAACATTGAACATTCCCACTGTTTAGCTGCATGAAATTCAAAAATTTGAAATTTCGGAGAAATTGTTGAAAACACACTCTCTTGGTTTCTCTGAAATTTGTGCCAACACACACATACATGCAAATACATAGTCCCCAGGACATTTATTTTCTCTTCACTATGGAGTCACAGACATCATGGGAAAAATATAAATAAATAAAAATTAAAAAAAAAATAAAAACACTTTGGAATTTACAGAGTTAATTTAAATGGATTCTCAATAGTTATCCATAGCTTTTCCTGAGACAGTCTCCAAAGCTAAAAAGGAAAAAAGTGCTGGTCAGCTTTAACCTGGACTTGAGATACCAATTGGGCCAAGTATCAAATGAATGTGAGCAAGCCACAAGCAAGATTAGGTTAACCTTGGAAAAGAACAACAGAAACAATATACTGGGTTCTTTTCCAGGAAGAGAGAATCAGATTACAGAATGGACCCTAACCGTCCACATTAATTGATAGTTTCTATAAAAGTAGCCTGGAAAGAAAGGTCCTGACCTCCAAAGAGGCTTGCTCAATCACAGAGCCAGAGCACAGGAAGTAGCAATCTCTGATGTGTCTGGTGGGCCTAAGAGGAGACCAGGGCCACAGCACCGCTTCACCCACACTAGAGCAGCTGCTGTGATCAGCCAGAGCTATCCCTTTCCTGGCTGGAGAGCCAACCTTCCTGCACTTGTGCCCCAACCTCAGGTGTTGTTTCCAAATTACCCTCAGCCCATTCTCTATGCCCAGCTTGGACGCCGAGTCCAGGCACATTTCTGGGTGGACCCTATTTATCACGTGCCTTCAGTCACTGACCTCTGCCTGGGACTTCAGCCTGATATCTGTGCTCTGCCATCGAATCACCATTCCTTCTGCTGCCAGTCTGGCCCAGATGACTATGATGAGTTCCTCCGCTATGGTCTGTCCTCTGTACCCCATTTTGTCCCATAGCCACCATGACCTATTACTGGTAAAATATGAGGATCATCATAGGTTTTAACAGAGAACAGGGTCTTATCCTCAACAACTGCTTTCAAGGAGCAGACACTACTCAAATTAGCTTAACCAGAAATAGTAAAATTTGGGGGGAAGGACTATGTATTTCATGGTACCCAAAGCAGGTAATATAATAGGACCTCAAGAAGGATTAGAACAAGTGACAAGAACTGAGCTTTCCTGACCCATGAGCCTGAGTGATTTTTACCTCACACTTTCTCCACAGCCAAATTTCTGTGATTTGACAAACCTTAGTGGACCCAGACCCTTCTTTCTAGGGCTTCTCAACCCATCTTCGTACGGCTTCTCAACTCATATGCCTAACAAAGACCCACAAAAGGTTATGTGTCCCATTTTGGGTTCTTGAAAGAGTGAATGTAGTGAATCCAGCTGGGAAAAATAAGTCATGGTGACAAGGAAAAGACTGAGCAGCACCTGTAGTTGCCTCCCCCCTCACCCCCCACGCCGCCAGAGACGTGTTCCCTGGGGATGGGGAGGAGGGCTGAGCATCTCAGTACACCTTGTACTCTGGAGGCCTGGAGAATGAGTCATGCCAGAAAATCTGTTTTTCAGAGAGACAACGCTTTATGTAAGCCCCAAATTATGTATTATTGTCATCATATTTATTGAAAATCTTTTAAACATGTATTTTAAACTTCTCTACCTTCCTAATCAGTATGCTGTAGGCAGCTAAGCCTTTCTAGTATGACTCAGCCATCCTTATCACCATTACGTATTGTACATTCTGCAAAACAGAAAGAGCCAGAGTTCCTTTTCAGGGAGGCCTGTGGGCTATTTTCACCCATAGAAAAAGGCACAGGTTATTGTACTCAGGAGTGGTTTATTTGTGGTCCACAGCTTCCTGTTGCTCTCCAAGTACCTATTTCTAAAAGCCCTTCTCCCCATGTTTAATTTACTATAGTTATAATCCCTGTGGCTTTGCAAATTAAATTACCCAGGCTATTTGTCACAATCCATTAGGTTGCAAGGACAGTCATACACTCAAGTTTCTCAGTTAATGGAGGATGATATCAAAACACAAAAAATTTAAGAAGGCTCAGCATTCCCAATGCCATCTCCCATGGGGAACTAGAATATTGCCCAGCATTCATGAGCCAACTCTTCTGACACAGTTACCATATTCTCCATGGGGGAGGCAAAGTGGAGGCTCACAGAGTGGGTGGGATGAAACTATGGGCCTCTTAGGACTATCATCATCAGGGAAAAGGATCTGGAACCCGTTCAGATGCAGCCTGTTATGCTTGAATAATATATTCTGTTGAATTTTAATGTGCACACAAATCAGTTAAAGCTCTTATTAAATCACAGATTTGGATTGCAGTGTGGGTGCTGCCTGACTGTCTACATGCTCCACAGATTCCCAGGTGGTGCCTATGATGGACCACCCCAAATAGCAAGGCTGTTGGGTATGTCGAGTTGTGACCTGTTAGCAATAAGTACCATCTGTGTCATGCAGCCCCTTGTGAAGGCTTGAGGGGGGCCTGCTAGCTGGAGGAGGCCACTTTGGACTACAAATATCCTGGATGCCCCTGCCAGGCTGACTGGCTGAATATCCCTTTAGACCTTCTCTCTAAAATTTTCAAAGTGAAGTGAGTCCTATGTTTGCCACTCCAACGTGGAGTGAGCTTGGGGAAGAACATACACATGCAGTCTTCCCCTGATTCTGCCCATCTAGTTGAACTCTGACTGATAGAACACTTTGAAGAGGGCCTGGAGCATACAGTAAAGCAGTCAACAGATTTTATCCATGTTTTTATTATTAGATATGCATAAGAAGACACTGGCAGCTGCTCCTCTGGAGTGGGCTGTGGATATGGTGAGCTCCCAGAGTGTCTTATCCTGTGCGATACATTCAGTTTCCAAAAATTGAAGGTTAAAAAAGTGGGGCTCCAAAACAGAACCAGAGGGCATAGCTCTCAATAAAATCCATTCTATGCTGTCTGACTTGATTTCAGCTCAGATCATGATCTTAGGGTCATGAGATGGAGAGCAGAATCAGGCTCTGTGCTTGGGCGTGAAGCGTGCTTAAGGTTCTCTCTCTCCCTCTCCTTCTGCCCCTCCTCGCTTTCCCTCCTGCCCCCCCTCTTACTTGCACATATGGTCTCTCTCTCTCTCTCAATCTCTCTCTCTCTCTCTCTCCCTCTCTCTCTCTCTCTCTCAAAATTGGAACAAAACATTCATCCTATTGTTATGTCTATCTACTTCTTGGTTCTTGAGTTCATCTGGTATATGTACGATTGCAAGATGGTAGCAGTGGTGCTACTGTATTTTAGGTCGATACTGAGAAAATTTTCAACATATGTGCAGTTATTTAACATTATCAAGATTGCTCTGAAAGGGTAGATGCAAATGAAAAATATATCAGAATCTTTTTTTGTATATACCCCTACCCATTTTGGTTCCACTGTGCTACATATCTCTTGTTTTCTCCTCACCCACATTCCTTTCCTCTGACAACAGCACCCTGCTTAGGAGAGAATACCTCTCCCACATCCCCTGGGGTTGGGTGAAGGATGTTAACAATGAGACTCCACGTATGGCCATAAGAGTAGGTACAAGAGCTGAGTCATATAATGACTCTGTATCTCCTGAGACTGGGGATGCATGGTAGACACATGACTCAACAGAGCCAGAAGAGAACTCTCTCTTAAGTTGTCATATATGAGCCCTAGAAAAAACAAAAGCTCTCTCCTAAATCACAAGCCATAAAGATATGAGCTTATGATTACTTAAAGCAATCTCCTGTGCCACATGCAGAGAGCTACTCTGAGGACAAAAAACAACAAACAACTTCCAACAAATTTGGAAGGCTAAGGTAAAAGACAGAAAATATCATGGTGCTTTGATTTCAGCATTTGAGTTCCAGGATCCAGCCATGCCTGGAACTGTGTCCTCCTTTATCACTTACCTATTGCTGCATAACAAATTACCCCAAAACAATTTAAAACAACACGTTATATGCCATTTCCCCAGTTTCTGAGAGTCGGGAACCTGGGAATGGTTTAGCTGCTTGAGTCTAGCTCAGGATATCTCCTATGACTGAGTTCAGTGATGGGCCAGGCTGCAGGTTTGTCTGGGGCTAGAGGATCTACTTCAAAGACGGCCATTGGCAGAAAGCCGTGGTTCATTGCCAAATGGATCTTTCACAGGGCTGCCTGAGGGTCCTCAGGACATGATTCCCCAGGGTGAGTAATCCCAGATGCGTGACTGAGAGGGCAAATAAGAAGTCACAGTCCAGACTCACACACTTGTACTGCCTCTGTATTCCATTCACGGAAGTGAGCCACTAAATTCAGCCCACACTCAGGGAGAGGGGAATTAGGTTCAGAGTTCACAAAGCATATGTGAACATTTAAAACCACCAACCAAAAAAAAAAAAGAAAAAAAAAAAAAAGAAAAAAAGAAACCACCAACCATTCCTTGACTTCTCTATTATATGACTCTACAATCTCCATTTCTCTTGAACTAAATCAGACTGCATTTCTGCCACTTGCTGTTACCAGGTGGGAACTTGGCATCATCACACTCACTCCTCTAGCATTGACCTTGATTCCACATTCTAATAAGTGGAGCTTTCTCCAAAGGTTAAGATGTCAACTGATAGAATTATTCAGATACTTGTTCCTTACCTAGCTTTTCTGTGCCTAACCTCCAATGCTGATAACTGCCCAGAGGCCAGTTGCTCTAGGACTGAGATCCTATTAACTATCCCCCAGATGCCCTGAATGTCTGCTTCCTACCTGGAATGACAAAGACAGGCTTGTTCAGTGCTTCTGACACTTGGCTTAGGATTTCTTTGTGCTGTCTGCTTGTCTCTTATCATTTCCTATATATTCATGCTGTGCCGTTTTACCTACCTGGATTTTTTCTTCATTATCAACAATAAGGCCTGTGATTTCCTACTACCCTACCGATGCCTGCCTCTTCCTCAAGCATGATTATTTTTAGGTTTTGTCCTAAAACCTTGGCCCATCTCTCTGCATATGTAGTTGATTTAAAGGATACAATATTCTGTAATTATTTTAATAAGAAATTGAGGTAATTTTACTTAACAAAACCCTGAATTACAAAGAAAGTGACACCATCTTGAAATTATTAATAAAGTTCCATTGCTAAAGAGTTGCAATGCTAAAAGCTGACATCTAGTAGCAAAGCCAGTATATAGCCACATGATCTTGAAATTTAAAACTCTCTATTAGTTTAAAAGTCTCACCAGGAATTAAAATACGATATAAAGTGACATGAATCAGAGAATGATAAACCTGGAATAACTAGATATTAATCAAGTGCAATGGTTTCCAGGTGGGACCAATGAATGTAGCAAAAACAATCATTAAATACTTTTAATATTAAAAAATGGAAATATTTATTCACAATGAGAATATCAGACTAACTATAATGTCAGAGCCTTTGCTTTTGCATTGAGTTTTACCAAATATGTGTAGTACTATGTAGAAGAGTAATAGAGTTCTGGTTCTCTATTATTGATCAGAAGTCTGATTAGTTATATGTGATAGCTACTTCACACTTACTAATATACTCATAAGCTAGATCTCAGCATCAAAACTAAACACATCCAATATATAACTGAACTTGGACTGAAAAAGACAGCAAGAGAGAGGAGCTAATGATCAGTAGCAGTCAACAATACTAACGTATGGCAGCATTTAAACTTCATTTCTGAGAATATATACCATCTTACCCAACAAGACATAATTATCAAGGCTTTAAAATGTGGACAAGACATTAAAATTGAAAAATGTTGATAATATAGATGGAATTATTATATGATTTCTTAATGAATGCAACATATTAGGATGACTTTTTAAAAAGTGAAGGGGCGGGGTGCCTGGGTGGCTCAGTTGGTTAAGCAACTGCTTTCGGCTCAGGTCATGTTCCCGGAGACCCAGGATCGAGCCCCACATCGAGCCCCACATCGGGCTTCCTGCTCGGCGGTAAGCCTGCTTCTCCCTCTCTCACTCCCTCCTCTTGTGTTCCCCTCTCTGGCTGTGTTTCTCTCTGTCAAGTAAATAAATAAAATCTTAAAAAAAAAAAAAAGGGGGGGGAAGGAGCACGTGGGTGGCTCAGTTAGTTAAGCAGATGATTCTTAATTTTGGTTCAGGTCATGATCTCAGGGTTGTGAGATCAAGTTCCCCATTGAGCTCCCCACTTAGTGGGGAGTCTGCTGGAGATTCTCTTTCTCCCTATCCTTTTGCCCCTCTCTTCCACACTCTCTCTCTTGATTTTGCTCTCTTTCTTAAATAAATAAGTAAATAAATAAATAACCCTTTTAAAAAAAAATCTTAAAACATGGGGCTAATGAGAGAAAATTAATAAAGGGAATTGTTGGGGTTGAATTGGTTGAAAAACACTAATCTAATTTAATACATTTCTTTCACACATAGAGGAACTGTTATCATTAGAGACAGGAAGCATATTGTCCAGATCAGTACAGGTAAGTGATAGGCTGAGCTAGAAACTATCTTTCAAAGTATTCGCCCTTAAACATTGTGTATATTCTTTTAGGTTGTAGAAATATGATTTGTGCTGCCAAATTTTGAGTATTCTGACTTTCCAACTCATATATGTCCAACTGCCTCTTTCATTTGAAATTCACACAGGCATCTCAAACTTAATAGACCTCAAATAGAACTCTTAAACTCATCCTCTAAACTCATTCTTGCCGATTTTCCCCATCTCACTCTACATATTCCCCTAGACTCTCAAGACAGAAATTTGTGTGTCCAGCATGATTCATTCCTCGCCCTCAATGCTCACATTCAATCACTGGCAAGTCCTGACATTTCTAGCCCAAAACATATTTTGATACCATCTACTTCTCTCCATCTTCACTTCTAACTCAATAACTCAAGAAACAATGGCATCCTAACCTGTTTCCATTCTTCTCCTTCCAGCCTTGCCACCAATCTACTTTTCTTGTAGCAGAGTAATTTTTTAAATACAAATCTGAGGATACAACTTTTTTGTTCAAAAATCTTTCAGTAACATTCTTCACGTGTGGGTTTCTCTACAGTGGCACTACTGACATTTTGGACCAGATAACTCTTTATTTTGTGGAGGCTATCCTGTGCTCTGTAGGACGTTTAGCAGCATCCTTGATTTCTACCCACCAAATGCAAGTAGCATCTCCACACACTATACACAGTGGTGAACATTTTTAAATGTCTCAAAAAGTGTCCCATGGAGAGGAATATCACCACCCAGTTGAGAACCAA
Organism: Spilogale gracilis; assembly: GCA_004023965.1. NCBI lineage: Eukaryota > Metazoa > Chordata > Mammalia > Carnivora > Mephitidae > Spilogale > Spilogale gracilis. Next base: position 10,479 of record PITA01008711.1, read on the forward strand.
AGTTCTACTTGTATGAAATCTGAACTTCACACTTGAAATGTGAATTGTCTCTAACTGCTACTAACTACAAATCTTCTAATGAAGATCTCAAAAAATACTAGCTGGGATCTAGCCAATGATCAATAAGGAGGAATTCTCTATCTCTGGACTAAGAAAATGTCAATAGGGAGTTGGTAACAAATTCAACAGAAATCAATTCAAACTGTGATTAATAGGAAAGGAGATGAAAGAAGCCAGTGCCTACATTCAAAAGGCAAGCAGAGAAACAGCTCTCAAGCAGAGCCTATCTTAATAGGAAGCAGTCAAATGACTCTTCTAAGGATAACTTTGGGTCTTCCCAGCTCAGCTTATCCATTGAATATTTCTCCATTTTCTCAGATGTCATCCTCATTCTACACATGTCCTATATGATCTCTTCTACTTCAGTCATCTCAGTGTAGCACTGGTGAATCCCAGTTTTATATTTCCAGTTCAGAACTCTTCCCTGAGCTGCAGATGCATGTCTCCAGTTTCCAACAGGGCATCCCACCTGTAAATCCCATGCATGCCTCAAATTCACATACCTAAAACAACCCTCAAGTCAGAGATATTTTCAAGTTCAAGTCACACAGTTAAAAATCTAGAGTGGGGCTGTGCTAGGATCACAGTGGTAATGAGGAAGGAACACATCAGTGGCATTACAAACCCACTGTCCATGAGCACCAGAGTGTGAGTGTGACCTGCCTCCATGAGGTTATGGGTTCACTGTGCGGGGGTGGTTGGCCTGATAGTAAAGAACAGACACGGCATGGACAAGATCATACTCAGAAAGGTTCAAGTTAGCCCTTGGTGAAAAGGTTTCCAATTCATTTCTTTAAAAAAAATATATCAGGAAAGGGACCTAGAAAAAAACTGTACATAAAAGCAAATGAGGGTGCCTCGGTGACTCAGTGGATTAAAGCCTCTGCCTTCGGCTCAGGTCATGATCTCAGGATCCTGGGATCAAGGCCTGCATTGGGCTTTCTGCTCAGCAGGGAGCCTGCTTCCTCCTCCTCTCTGCCTGCCTCTCTGCCTACTTGTGATCTCTCTCTGTCAAATAAATAAATAAAATCTTTTTAAAAATGGTACATTTTGACATATTTGGTATCAAAACACAATATCCTATTGCCAAGTAATAGCTCCAGGAAGTTAATAATTTTGCATGCTGTGATGCCAAATCCCATTCAAGTCAGACCACCCATCTCGACCTAAAGACACACAGCCGCAGGCCCCCGCTCTGATGACCTGTACTTCTTGCCAAGTGGGCTATGTGTTCACATTCCAGTATCTACAGGCCTTAGCAACTCGGTTACTGGAAGCTGTAATGAGGAGCAGTGTGTCCTAAAGTAAGCTGTTCAAGACGAAGCAGCTCCATAAGGCAGAGTGACCATCAGGGAATGTGTTGACACACAACTAGCCAAGCAGTAACACGAGTCATGCCCCGTGTGGGAGCTCCCATTGCTTTCCCCTGACATCAAGGCTCTCCTTCATTACCAGTGCCAACAATGGCAAAATGCAAACAGATTTCCTTCTAAACCAAGACCCTTTTACTGCTTCAGAGAACTGCCTGAGAGAATTACGACATATTTTTCATGCATTTCCTTTAAGTTCTACATTTCCACAACCTCACAAGAGTAACACATAGCCATTGTTAAATACTTATGATGCCTTCTTTTGGGTTTCTGAACTCTACAGAGCTGCACTGTGGTCTGTATGGGGACCCATCATCACAGCCACTGCCTCCTGTTGGGTTAAGCAATTTGACTCTCAGAGAAGCTAAACGACTTGCTGAACTTCCCCAGCCAGGTAATGGAAAAGGTGGAATTAGGAATCGGTCTTCTGCCTCCAAGTCCACCTCATTTTCTAGCACACCTTACGTAGGCCGGGTGTGGCATCAGCAGAACATCCCAGGAAAGATATCCAGGACTGGAAAATGGAAAGGAAATATAGAGTTTAGAGTCACCAACTCAGGAGTTAGTCACACTGAGACAAGACTGGAAACTGTGATGGTAAATCAGAGAGACAAACACAGGAAAAAGAGAAAAGGGTAATGAAGAATACGAGTCAGATTATAATTTAATTAAATAACCTCACATCAAACTATGATAACCCACTGAATAATTATTTCAGAAAACAGAGGCTGAAGTGAAGCAGTAAAGAATTTTAGAGCATAAAAACATTTCTATCAGTTTGGAATTTCTTTCATTCGTTTGACCACCATTTATCTAGTGCCTACTAGTACAGTAAGTGCTGGGAGATATGGAGATGAATATAAAGTTATGATATCAAGATAATCACCACCTACTGGAAAAACACCTGGCCAAGAAACCATTAAGCTACAACAGAACAACATTTACTGGGCTATGGGAGCACAGAAAATAGTACCTACGTCTTCCTGAAGTTTCTGTCAGCACAGACTTTTTAAGTGAAACTAAGTCACCGCAATTTTTTACTGCAGCATGTGGCAGTAATTTGGTGAGCTTCTAGTCCAGTGTTTTACAGCAGAATACTAGGTAGCTGGGAATAATTCTCTAAAGGTGGCATAATACTAGTATTAGCCTCCTACCTTTTTTTCTGTTCTTCATATTGTTTCATTCTGATCCTATACAGAAATGAATTCTTAGGGTCATCACAACTTTGAAAGGCAGCCTTCTGCTCTTCACTAATGCCAGAGCTGTCAAAATGAAAAAGAGGATTGATCACTCCCATGTATGATTTCTAAAGAGGGATATTCTTTCCAGACAGAAAAAAGGAGTTACCTTTATTCCTAATTCAAATAATAAAAAAAAATCATAGAATAAATCTCTAACACAAATATACGTGAGAGAAATAAAAAGATAGCATTGAGGTTGCATTTAACACCTGTTTAGCTAGCTGGGTTTGATGAATGATACCTGACTGTCACTATTCCCTTTAGCTAGATCAAACTTTGTACAACTGTTTCTTCTTGGCCCTGCACGGAGGAAAATCAGAGACTGGAAACAAAAGGGGAATCAAGGAAGCAAGACTGTAAACTAAAGATCCACAAGTGTAAAGTTAATACGTCCTTGCCTCCTAGTATAAACTCCATCCCCATTCCCTCTGCACACCCAACTAAGTGTGCTCCCACTGTCAATACACCGGCTCTCCCCAAACAACCCTAGGAAGGAGGTGAGTTTGCACCATCAGATTGGTAGTGATGAAAACTAATATCTACCCAAATTTAGACAGCCAATTCATAACAAAATTAGGACCTAAACCTCAGGTGTTTTTTATGACCAGTTCAAAAATCTTACCTCCATATCGAAAATCTTACCTCCATTTGGCAAATTTCTCCTGTGGAAGTTTAGGTGGTAAATATTTTAGGTTTTGTGGGCTCTACAGTGTCTGTCTAGGACTGCCAGATTGTGCAAATAAAAATGTAGAACATTCAGTTACGTTTGAACTTCAAAGAAGCAACAAATAATTTCTTAGTGTAGGTAAATCCTATGCAGTATTTGTTGTTTATCTGAAATTCAAATTTTACTGGGATTCCTGTATTTTATCTGGCAATCCTCTTTCTCTCCCACTGTGGTGCAAAAGCAGCCACAGACAACACATAAACATGTAAGTGTGGCTGCATTCCAACTAAATTGTATTAACAAAACAACCAACAGGGCTGATTTAGTTGCGGTGGTTGGTGGGAGGGTGGGCGGCGGAACCGGGAGGTCACTGTTTGCCTACTCCACATCACTGCCTTTGTCTTTACTAAAAGGAGGCCCAGATTAGGGAAAAGCCAAGCTTGTATTATGGTTGTATTTGATACGTAGGTCATCACACGGTTTAGGGAGAATAAGGAAAACTCTGTTTTCCATGAGACTTCTAGACTTACAGACTCAGTATATGAGGAGGTCACTTCTGCACAGTCACAAAATTCTTCCTATATAAGATCACAGTCGAGGAGTCATTCTCTCTAACAAATTCATCAGAATTTAACATCTTTTGTCACTATAGGGCACACCATACAGAAAGAGCTGACTGAAGAGCGACGGATGGGAGCATAGGGAGGCATGCTCAGACACCTGGACACTAGCAGACCAACAGAGAGCATAGGTGTAAGAAACAGCCACTATCAGCAAAGCAACAATACAGCCTGCTGGGGAGGGGACGTTTTGAGGCCGCACCCAGAAATTTCAAGATACAACAACACAGCCCTGAAACAGGAATGCAGCTTCCCAATACAAATGCCAAAACCAGAGTGGGATTTACAAAAGAAGACCAACAGAATCCTCCCAGAAAAAGGGAAATAAGAACCAGGATAAATGCAACTTGCTCAGCTAAGAGCAGGTGATGAATCTGTTAACAAGGAAGAATAAGAGATTTATGCGAGGACTCTATTGTAAATCATTTATAATTTGTGGTATACACATAAGACCTGCGGTCTCTAGAGCAATATGTGTGTATATGCATGAGTGTGCATTTGTTTATATATTCTCATACAAGACATAAGTTAAGTCATTCTCAACTAATGCTTTCTCAATGCCTTATATTGTACTATGTTAAAGGATCTCATCCAGGTACTGCTTTATATAAAGGTAGATTGTGTGGACCCTGCATGACAATTACAGGCAAAACTGCTGCTGCCCAGGAGAGACAAACAAAATCAGCAGCACTTTTGCAGAAGGACACGTTACTTCTGATCAGTCACACAGAACTATACCTTTTCTGAGTGTATTTGATACTGCAAATAATACTGGGCACTATAAGCATGCCCAATATAAGTTATGAATTAAAAGTGTCACTTTGCACTTGATTTCATCTTTAATTTCCCCTTCTTCTTTCCTCTGAAAAACACTCTTGTCACTTTTCCTCCCAGAATCTAAGCACTCTCCATATTGGAGAGAATTCAAGGTAGACAGGGGGCATCTCCCACTGCAGAGGCAAAGGGGGGGAAATATCATTGGCCCCACTTTCTGAAATAATAAGTTCAGCCCACTCAATCATATAGTCCCAGGATTTTTAGGGTAAGGGTGAGAAGCAAACATGCACTAGGTCAATGCCCTAAGTCTTCCATGGCCTCCGCAGATGTGGGAGTCAAGCAGTGTGGGGCCAATACGGGCAGCGGAGTGGAACAGTGCCATAGCGAGAGCTCTGCTGTGGTGATGTGACCAGCAAAGAACACACCGGATCCTACCATGAGTTTTTGACCTGGCTTTGTCCTCTGAGAGCTTGGACTCTCCATATTCCCTGTCAACAAATCATGCTTGAACAGATGTAAACCTATATGCAAAAAAAAAAAGAAAGAAAAATATACTTTGATGAATACCTCCCACCATATAAACAATTAATTCAAAACAGGACAGAGAACTAGGGTACCTGGGTGGCTCAGTCAGTTGACACCAATTCTTGGTTTCAGCTCAGGTCATGATCTCAGGATCCTGGGATCGAGCCCCCCTGGCCCACCTTGGGCTCTGCAGTCAGCATGGAGTCTGTTTAAGACTGTCTCTCTCCCTCTCTCCCCCTCTGCCCCTCCCCTCCATGTGCGCTCTCTCTTGCTCTCTCTCTCAAATAAATAAGTAAAATATTTAAAAATACATATTTATACATATATACATATATAATCCACCCAGCAATTAATTAATTAATTAGAATGTGTTATGGTCCAGGGCACCTGGGTGGCTCAATTGTTTGAGCATCTGGCTCTTGCTTTTGGCTCAGGTCATGATCTCAGGGTCCTGGGATAGAGCCCCACATCAGGCTCCACACTCAGCAAAGAGTCCACTTGAAGGACTGTCTCTCTCTCCCTCTCCTTTTGCCCTCCCCCCACTCATGCATGTGCTGTCTGAAATAATAAAAAAAATTTTTCTTTTTTTAGAAAAAAGGATATGTTATTGATTGGTACTCTACTAGGTATTCTATGGGTAGACCCCAAAACAACTTGTAATCCAAATGGAAAAATAAGAAAAAAATAAGCCGATTAACCATAAGTTAAAAAATAAAATGGGAGGGGCACCTGGGTGACTCAGTCGTCAAGCATCTGCCTTCAGCTCGGGTCATGATCCTGGATCCCTGGATTAAGCCCCGCATAGCACTCCCTGATCAGCGGGAAGCCTGCTTCTCCCTCTCTCAATCCCCTGCTTGTGTTCCCTCTCTGGCTGTGCTTCTCTGTCAAATGAAAGCTGTGGCACAGGGATATAGTCAATGGTATCGCAATAGTTCTGTATGAAGATAGATGGGAGCTACACTCCTGGCGAGCACAGCATAATTTAGAGAGAAGCTGAGTTACTGTATTGTACATCTGAAACCAATGTAACATTGTACATCAACTATACTTCAATATAAAAGAAAAATTTTAGTTAAATTATATTGGTAAATGTGTGGATTTCAGTAAAAACTAATAAACAGTTATTTAATTATTTTTGGATCATTCTTCCAACCACGTGGAAGGCATATTTCAAGACCCAAATATGACTTTGGGGTCAAACTGAAACTATGACTGATGGCAGATTATGTGGTCGAATCTCTATGTTATGTGCCTAAAACTAATTGTGTCTCAACTGTACTTCAGTTAAAAAAACCAACAACAGAGATGAAGTCAGTAAACTCTGATGAGATTAAAGGGAGATGCAGCATTAACAAAGACATTTGCATTCTATTTAGGTTGGATAGCACTGTCATCTCTTGCTAGCCTCATAAGTTACAGCAAACCATGTGAAACAGCAGCAAGTCGGTGGCACGCTTCCCGTACAGTGTTTCCTTTCAGTATCTCCATGCTTTCCTCTATCCACCTCTCTAGGGGAGTACCATACACCTGATTTTCTTTTTGCTTTGATTATTGTCTACACAGTCCCTGCAAGTCATCTTAGTTACCTGTCACTTTGGCCTTCAAACATCTGGTCTGTCTTTCTCTCCAAACTCGAGAGAGCTCTATGATAGAGAAGACTCCTCACCAACTGCACCCATAAGACAATGTATACCTAGACTGTCCAACTCTGGTGATAACGGTAGGGAGCCCTAGCTTTATGTAAGGGTATCTTTGGTAAGTTTTCACCTTAGGTAGGTCTAGTCTTTGTTCTCCATATCCCACGCACCCTGTTAAAACTCAGACTCTGTAACAAACTCAGTGGCTTAAAATAATCGCTTATAATCTTCAGGGTTTCTGTGGGACAGGAATTTAGTAAGGTATAGTGGTATAGTGGTATATATTGTCTTTTCCCTATGATATCTGAGGCCTCAACTGGAAGACTCCAAAGCAGGGAGTTGGAGTCAGTTGAAGTCTCATTCACTCTAGTGATGGCTGTCAGCTAGAACTTAACCCAAGCTGTCTGTTGAAACATCTACACGTGGCCTCTCCATCCCCCTGGGTTTCTTCACACATAATGACTGGGTTCCAAAGTGAAAAACTCAAAAGATAGCCATCTTACACACATGATAAGAGGCAGGCCAAAAACCAAGTGGACTATGAGAAAAGCAGACAGAAGGATGGTGTTGGCTTGGTCTTGATCACACAGCTAAACTACAAATCAACTAATCATAATGCCTGTCCTACTAGGAGACTTTCTATATGGGATGATGTATTTAAACCAATTTAAATTTGACTTTCTATCACCTGCATTCAACACTACCTTAGTTAATATAATGAATTTTATCTACCATTGATAGGTATAGGAAAACAGGAATAGGGGACCATAAATCGTAGCACATAATACTACTGGGAAATGGGAAGGACATGCTGCATTCAACCATCTGAAAGCTCTAGATTCTGTATATGTGCACAGATATCTTATCATTTTTTTCATCTTATTATTTAGTGATAGTGATCTATATGTCCATTACCACAAGCAAAACACTGGCTAGAAGTTCTTATAGCACTACAACTGAGATTCACATCCCAAAATTTAGTCTTGTTGTGCCCTGAAGACTGATTACTTTCTTGTTTTGTTGGTGATATCCTATCTGGATATTGAATCCATTCATTATTCAATTAAACTGACTGGAGAGAAAATACTATACCACGTCTGTTTTTATGGTCTATGCTGCTATTTGAATTTTCAGTCCAGGTCATTACTAAGTAACTACAGATTATGTTGTTGAGGACTTGCATTATTATTTGTGGTACCCATGTATTTTCTTTTTTTTTTTTAAGATTTTATTATTTATTTGACAGAGGGAAACACAGCTAGAGAGGGAACACAAGCAAGGGGATTGAGAGAGGGAGAAGCAGGCTTCCCACGGAGCAGGAAGCCTGATGTGGGGCTCAATCTCGGGACTCTGGTATCATGACCCGAGCCAAAGGCAGCCGCTTAATGACTGAGCCACCCAGGCGCCCCCTCCATGTATTTTCAAGGAGGCAGAATTTGTCCAAACAATCTGGTTCCATCCTAAAATTTGATATGCCTAGCTTTATAACCAAGTAGTAATTTTCGGAAAATGGGCTGTTGTCTATATGCTAAAATGAGCACAGAGCTAAAATATTAATATTTTACTGTTGCTTGATGCTTCTATAAATTCAAAATGGCTCTTCTATTTAAAAGGCAATTTTGTAGATGATTGGAATATTACATTCACAGATAATGCCTCAATTTTTTTTTCTTTTTTAGTTTTTTAAAGTATTTTGCCGCAAGACTATGAGTCAGCATACATTGTTATCACACACAATTCAAATTCAAAAACCAGAGTTCCAGGTTTAAGGAAACAAATGACTTAAAAGCAAGTTGAAAATTCTTTAAATGACTCAGAGAGTGTCAGGATGAAAACCTTCTGCCCTTCCTCTGATTTTAAATTGTATCATAATTCTTCTTCATAACATTCTGTATCTTGCTTTTTTACAATGTGCATCAAAAATTAGCTTGATCACTAATGAGTAACTGTATGAAGAGAAGAGGCTAGATCAACCTTTGTGGGGGAAGGCAGGGCAGGTAAACCATCAAAAAACACATTCAATTTCTTCAAACCAAACCAAGGTGATCTGGAGATTCAATTCCAGTGGAATGCTCTGAATGAACCTGCAAAAATGGGCTATATAACTAATCATATCTGGGTAATATGAAACCCAATGGCCTCAGTCATCTAGACATTGGGGATCATAATTCAAAAAATAAATAAGAAAAGAAATGAGGAGCGCCTGAGTGGTTCAGTCATTGAGAGTCTGCCTTCGGCTCAGGTCATGATCCCAGAGACCCGGGATCGAGCCCCACATTGGGCTCCCTGCTTGGCGGGAAGCCTGCTTCTCCCTCTCTCACTCCCCCTGCTTGTATTCCCTCTCTAGTTGTATTTCTCTTTTTTAAAAATAAAATCTTTTTTTTTACTTTAAGTTTATTTTATTTTCTTCAGTGTTCCAAGATTTCATTGTTTATGCCCCACACCCAGTGAAAAAAAAAAAAAAAAAAGAAATGAGTGAATAATAAACATCCTTGAGATGAAATTTAAAAAAAAAAAAAAGCATAGAGTTTCAAAAGAAGCAGTTAAAGGGGAAAAAAAATGGTTTCTGGCAGCATGCTCTCACAAAACAATCTGGAAAGAACAAATGTTCCAATTATGCATTGAGGTTTGTTTTCTCTAAAGCAGCCTTTCTCTTTCCCCGAAGCAGGTCCCCTGCACGGTTCTGGGACAACTGTTGCTACAGAAGATGCTTCTATTCCACAGCACAATAAGCACTTATATAAGACATTTCTCTCTCCCTCTCAGGCACCTCTCTCCTCTTTCTTCTTGAAAATATCTTTTAATCATCCCCTCCCCCCACCGCCCTCCTTTCTTTTCGCTCTACAAAGGAGAGACATAACCAGAAAAAACATATAAACACCCTGAATGAAGTGTTCAATGCCCAGTAGGAATAAGATGGAGCAAAACAAATTATGTGACTGCGGAGTGTGACAAGTCGACCAGGGAACGCCAGAGCCCTAAGCAATGCTTTAAAGGCAAATAAGGGAAGAGCAGTCTTTGTGCTGACCGTGAAGGTAAGGATGCCCCAAAGGGGGATTTCTGAGGAGAGGTCTTAGAGCTGTCACCTGTTCTTTCTCCTTTGATCAACATAGCCACTGTTGTTCCATCATTCTGCATGCTCACATCTTCTTCATGCTTAACAGGGAAGCAGCAAAAGGAGGAGGCAAGCAAAAGGTCTGTCGTTAACAAGATGGTATTTCTTACTGCAAAATTAATCCAAATGAAATTTATTTGGCAACCATTAGCCTGGCCAATGTTGCCTGTCTTGGTTTCTCACTTCATCACTCCTCCCTCTGGCTTCCCTGCTAGAGCCCTCTGTCCCATACATATACTTTATAGCCCTTTCCTTCTTGCCTGTAGGTCTTCACTGACTGTTCCTTTCCCCCCAGGCCAGAGGTGCACTCCTTCTCAAGCCCCAGCTGAGCCCTACCTTATAGTTTCTTCAAGACTCAAAGAAAAACTTGTCATAAGCAGGCTTCTCCTACCCATCCCACATCACAATGTAGATTGCCCTACTTTTTTTTTTTTTTTAGATTTGTATTTATTTATTTTAGAGAGTGGGGAGGGGCAGAGGGAGAGAGAGAATTTCAAGCAGACTCCACACTGAGTATGGAGTCCAACATAGGGCTTAATCTCACAACTCTGAGATCCTGATGTGAGCCAAAATCAAGAGTTGGATGTTTAACTGACTGTGCCACCAAGGTGCCCTTCGATTGTCCTACTTATTCTTTTTTTCTTTTTAAAAATATTTATGTATTTATTTAACAGAGAGAGAGAGAGAGAGAGAGATTGGAAGAAAGAGACCACAAACAGGGGGAGCAGCAGAGGGCGAGGGAGATTATAACTTTGAATTCTCTCAGATATTAAATTGACAATTTTACTGTTCCACCTAGAATATCATAAAGATCACCTTCAAATTAAATATTTCAAACACCCAATTTTCTCCTTATCCTTATACTTCTTATCTTCTCCTGCTAAGCAAATGTATAATGTTTAAGTTATACTTGATGAATTGAATTTTGGAGGATTATTGTTATTTTTTTTAACTTTTTTTATTGTAAAAAAATGTGTGTCTTCTTATAAATTTGTTAGATTAATTCTATCGATAAAATAGCCAAATGTTTAACTTATGTTCTATCTCTTTATATGATATACAAAATTATGGGGTGCCTGGGTGGCTCAGTTGGTTAAGCAACTGCTTTCGGCTCAGGTCATGATCCTGGAGACCCGGATTGAGTCCCACATCAGGATTCCTGCTTGACGGGAAGCCTGCTTCTCCCTCTCTCAGTCCCTCTGCTTGTGTTCCCTCTCTAGCTCTATTTCTCTCTGTCAAGTAAATAAATACAAAAATCTTAAAAAAAACAAACAAACAAACAAAAAAGAAACAAAAACCACGTCGGGCTCCCAGCTCAGTGGGAAGTCTGCTTCTCCCTCTGCCCCCTCTGCCCCTCACCTTCCACCCCCACTCAGGCTCTCTCTCTCTCTCTCAAATAAATAAATTAAAAAAAAATTTTAAATAAATAAAATAAAGTTGAATGCCCTGAAGATCTCTACCCACCCTATTTTTCTGCAGGTCAATCAGTTAAATCTTTAATGCAAATGTCTTCTGTAGTCAATGACCTTCATAATTTGACTTTCCTTGTAAATGAAAGATCATCTCTCTCCTTTCCAGGGAGTACACTGTTTGCCTAAAGATCTAATGATTTCTGACACAGTTAACTTTCATTCTTTGTCTTCCCCTTGAATTTCAAAAACCTAATTAAGTTTCCTTAACTTGGTTTCATTAGTAAGCAAGGTTATTTAGGGACAAAATGAGAAACACACTCAAAGGCCCTTGTCATCTTTAGAAAGGTTGCATTTCTTTCTCTCTCTCTCTCTCTTTCTCTCTCTTTCTCTCTCTTTCTCTCTCTCTCTCTCTCTCTCTCTCTCTCTCTCTCTCTCTCTCTCTCATTCTCTCTCTCCTAAACTCTATTTTCCTGGAGAAAAGTGAGCAACTTCTCAGCTGTCTACTACCTTGATGTTGATGAAAAAAACCATACCTCCCTAGGCATAACTAAACAGGTCTGAGAAATTTCTGGACACACTAGCAGATAACTGGGATGATATATGAGACTGGAGTGGTCTCTGAAGGTTTTCTATTGTGGATGCCTTGTTCAAAGTTTGGATACAGTACAGTACACTTATTAATAAGCCTGAAATAGTTATCTCACCTGTTGGGCCTCACTTAGGAAGAGAACTGTATCTTCCTAAGCATCGATTCACATTCAAATGCTCTATTCTCTCAGCCCCTGTCTTGACAGATGGCTGTAACTTACAGCACAGCATAGTAACTTAC
>PITA01008711.1:22831-82640 GCA_004023965.1 Spilogale gracilis
GGGAGGGAAACGAAACAACAGAGATTTTGAACACAGAAACAAACTGAGGGACTTGGAGGGAGGGGGGTGGAGGGATGGGAGAGCCTGGTGGTGGGTACTGGGGACACCTAAAGCGTGGAGCACTGGGTGTGGGGAATGGGGAATGAATCTTGAAACACTGGAAAAAAAAAATTTTAGTAACAATAAAAAAAAAAAAAAAGAATGCCTCTTCAGCATGTATCATCTAATGCTGAACTTTTTCTTTTTCAGCTAATGCCCTTCTCTTGAATAATCTATGTTGATAAACTTTGTCTTCTCCTTTCTCCCCAGCCTCTACCTTTTCCTCCACACATACGTTCTCATTTAGATAAATAACTTCCTACTTATCTATGATTTCTATATCAAATATCCTTACTCATAAAAAATCACCCAAGAACTCTGAATTCAAATTATTACAAATAGCTGCGGGTAGTCCAAGACAAGCTCCGGTGAACTGAGGCTTATCCCAAAGTTTCTCTCAATCATATTGCTGTAAAACTGATACCCCTAAGGCAGAACATGAATATAATCTTACAAAAATATTCCTACAGCAGAGTTCAACCTTTCGCCACCAATTACAACCCATGTAGGAGAACACCACAATATTTTTCTTTGATGGTCTGATTCATAAACTCACAGAATTTTAGCCCTTGGGGGACATCGAGCAAGGTATCTACATCCTTCACCTTTCTCAGAGGAAGACTGTAATCAGGGAGAGTGACTTCTCAGGGTCAAACTACTACTTAGCGCAGACCTGGGACCAGGATTCAAATCTTCTGACTACAACCCAGTGCTCTTACCACTTTTTCATTAAGTTGACAATATTCAATCAAAGAAGGAGTGGAATAAAATAAATAAATTACATTCTGCTTAAAAATTCCTCCAAAACATAGCATCATCCCTGGAAAAGAGAAACAAATGTCTAGATGTAAATCAACCTAAGTCACAATTGCCAACAATGCACATAATGTAAATCACTGCCAAGACGGTCATCCACACTGGGGAAAAACAAACAACAAAAACCACATATAGTGGAAATCCCAAAAATGTCAAGTATCCACTGATGGAGGAGTGTGAGATAATTACTGATAAATTGCCAAGGACTCTAAAACAGCTTGAGGTCAAACATAAGCCTGAAAACAAGTGCCTGAACATATGCCCAAGATGATACCCTCATATAGATTTTGAAGAGGGAAAATGGTAGATATTTAGCACCTGGAAAAGGAAAAAAGAATATTTGAAGAATGCCCTGTGGTCTGATAAGAAAAAGTCTCAAAAGAGACTTACTCATAAAAGAGAATCAAATTAAAACTATAATGTATCTGCTCTGTCTTCTGCTCCCCTGCCCATATCCCAGGATATGGCCATTTGCTCTCTATAGCCCTATTGGAAAAAGTCTCCTTAACTGCCTCTTTGAAAAGAACCAAAGCATTCACATCTCCTTTTCCTCCTCCTCCTCCCCATTCCTCCTGTGCCTGGCCCCCTCTACCCTTCATCCTTCTCATCCCCCTCCTCCTCCTCCTGCTTCTGCCTGAGTATTCAGGATATTCTGGTAAGAACTTAATCTTCTTCCTTCTATCATCAGAGAATAGGTTGACTGGCAGTAGGGAAGAAGGGATTTGTGCCTCATATGAGGATTTCCCTTCATATGTGAAAGCCTGGAATAGGGATCAAATAGATTCTTAGAGTTTCTGCCCTTATGGAATCTGGGAAGATATGAAATCTCTCCAAGTTACTTTGAAAAAAAAAGGGGGGGGTTGAACCAGCTAAGCTTTGAGTTTAGTCCTTTCTCCCTTTCTCCCTTCCTTTCCCTTGTCCTTTGAGCCTCCTTCCCCTACTTCCTTCTCCCTCCCTCTTCTCTCTCTTGTCTTTTTATTTCTAGCCCCTTTGGATTACAAGAAGGTCAGTCTATAATTATGGATGGACTCTTTTACACCTTTTGCCTTCGAAAAACAATAGAGTTAACAACAGAATGATAACTTCTGAGCACCAGAATTTTCAGGTTCAGAATGATAAAACAAGTGAAATTTTATAGAAACATGGTAGATGGGGAAGTTTGAATGCCAACTTCCCTTTCACCTATTGCATCTGCAAGGTCAACCTACTGTCAAACATCCTCAGCTTCCTAATTTGTGAACTGGGGAAAATACCAATTCTTCCAGGTTTTTTGTGAAGCATCTAAGTTATGGAACATAATATGCATTTAATAACTTAGAGCAGCATTCAATAAATGACAGCAATTATTATTATTTGTCCTAATAATATTTATTTTACACAAACCTGAGGCATATAGGAAGTATAACAATGAAATAATAGAACTTTTTTTTTAATATATGACTGATAGAAATCTGTTAGAATTCTGTGTCACAGTTCTGGTAGTCAGAATGCCTATGAAACATCCAGGCATTCTTCACATGCACACATGCATGCATACACACATCCTTAAATCCTAGCCAAGTTTCCAGTTCTCCATCAGTAATACTTACAGCAGCCAGTAGCACTATCAAACTGTATGATAAGTGTGTCTAAAAAAATGGCAATTACATTATTCTTGCATCTATGCCATTCTCAGAGCTTCATACTCCACAGATGGACTTACATGATGGCACCAAGGCAACCCAAGGTTCGCCCTCTCAAGACAGCAGAATGCCAGGTAAACACTTTCTACCCTCTTCTTCTCCTGCCTCCCTTAGAAATCTCCCTCGGCAACTCCAAATCCCATTGGCTTGCGGTATGGGGGTTGGCCAGAGACTCATATCAGTAGTTAATCTTTCCTCCAGCATATTTTTCATGCTATACAATATATATGAGTTTCTTTTACGCTGACATTTCATTTTGTGGAGTAAGCAACGTCTGAAAAATCTATACATATGGGACAGACTCTTTTTCATCTCCTGGAAAAATCAAATGAGGAATTTTAACCTATCCAACATTATTTCAGCAGAAGCACTGAGGTAGAAAAGAAAATCCTTAGGGTAAAAACAAGAGTCCCTCCTATCATTCATAACTATGTGGCTTTGGGTCGGCCTCTCTGAGACATTACTAGATTTATGAGGCTTGTCACCCACAACCCCTCCTGAAGGAAAATGTCCCATAGCCACTATGGCATAAATGACCACATTTGTACCATGTGACCTACAGCCAGTTTGATCAGGAGTTGTGTCCTGAAAAATATGACAATCCATCCACAGACTGGATTTAGATCTTTGACCTAGAGGGGAAGAGATGACCTAAATAATCAAATTCCAGTCCTCAGAATTTGGCACTAGGAACCCAGAGTTGAAGGAGCTGTATATAGGAGGAGCTAAAAGAGGCATCAGGATATGTCATGTAACAGAGAGGGGCCGGAGAGAACACAGCAAGGTGACGTCATATGTAAGTTGACATTTCCAGGGAACAGAAACTGCAAGGAAGCGATGAAAAGTGTAAAGTCGCCAGACTGAAGGAAGAGAGGAGAGGAGAAATGCAGAGAGAGAGACTAAAACTCATTCCTTCTTTATGTAGCTTCTTCCTCCCTGCGCCTTTCCAGTGAAGCCTTCTGGTTAATGCCTCAGCTCATTCTTCCCACTTTGCACCACATCCTCTGTTTACTTTCCCAGACAGGCCCCACTTTGGCATGGCTTTGGATCCTCCTCAATCATGAGCAGTCCTGGTGCTGTGTTCTGGGCTCTGTGGGCCATGTGCCCTTCTAGGTGAATGTCAAGGGGTGAGACTACCATGTGACATTTCATGAACAGTGATGCAAAGCATAGAAAGGGACACAAAAAACTGAGGAAGGATCCAATGCAAACTTTATAGACTGAATACAGTTTAGGCATTGCCATGATCTTTGAAAAATATTTGCAGAGCTGAAATAGTTTTTCATGTATATAGCATTATTAGAAGTGTCCTTACTAGCCCTTTCCAGGCTGAGTCATTCTCACAGCTTTAACTTTCTCTCTTTACTCTGTTTCCAATTCTAATTATGGTCATTGTCCAAGTTGAGTTCTAGACCTTAGAATCTGATAGAGGTTGGTCTATCTTGCTTCATGCTATGTTCTTCACTGATAAATGGATAGTATGATAGAAAAATCTCAGGCCTTCTATAGCTCTAACATCCATGATTATAACTATAAGCTAAAATATATTAATCATCAGTGTGATAACTGAAAAACAAAAAAAAATAGAAAAAGACATTTTGTTTCAGGATCTGTGCTCTAAAGGATGGTTCTGGAAGAAGCTTCTTACTGAAGTAGGAGTTTGGAGAAAATTGAGAATTTTTTATTATATTTCCAGATTTTGTTAAGTATGGCTAAAATAAAGTGTATTCATCCAGAAAAAAAATGTATGTGAAAAGGAGACCTTGACAATTTTAAGGGTCTAAGATATGGCATTCCTAACACTAAAATCTTACAAATATGGTCTCCAAAATTCTGCCACTCCTCCCACAGATATATTCAACAATTATGGAAATCTCAAAGAAGATCGATACTTCCTGTTTTAGAACTCAGGTCAGGAAACCAAATGTTCATAGGTAAAGGGATTTAATAAGCTGCTTAAAGTTGCTTACTAATCAGGTGACTCACTCAAACTGACCAAGCATAATATAGCCACACTGGAATATTCCCAGTCACCAAAAAAAAAAAAAAAAAAAAAGGTCAAACACAAGATTAAAAGACACAAATATTTTTGAGGCCTATTTAAAGGTTTTTTTTTCACCTGAGGAATATGTCCAGGTTTACTGGCCACTCAAATGTTGAGGAGCCCAGAGTGAGAATATGCCTTCACATCAGTGACAGATTTTACTCGCTCCAGCCGGCCAACATGTATGAAGAGAAATTCTGTGTAGGCAAAGACTAAGCATTCAGACAGCTGCAGAATCTGGCCTGAGCACCTGAATGGAGTTGGAAAGAAATGGTGTAGACAGGTCCCCCAAAATATGAAAGCCACATATTTTTCAATGACGGCAGCCTAAGACTTAAAGGTAGTGACTAGTTCACACAATCCAAAACAGAGGGCATGAAGAACAATGCCAATTTACATCTATGTTCAAGCTTATGAAATAAAGTCGTTCGTTCTAATCTACTTAGGGAAAACCATGTCTCAACTCCATCTCTGTCCTGCAGAGAAGGGCAGACGACCTCCGTGTGGAAATAAGAACTGGTAACACAGAGGAGACATTTTTCAGAAACTCTCAGTGTAGAAAGGTCAAATCAAATTAGGTCTGTACTTTCCCCTTCACTGAAATACAATTCAAAGAGAGTTTTATGAGGCAAATTCACTGGAAAGCCCAGGTCTCTTCATCTCTGCCAAACACTGAGTACAGTGATGGCACTCTCTATGGTTTTAGTAAGACAACACTGTATCTTGAGGACAGGAAGCTAACATAAAATTTTATTATGTTCATCTTGCTTAATACAGTGATATCTTGAGAGAACACACAATAAATAGCACTTGGAAGTGGCCCTGTTCTGTGCCAAGTGAACCAAAAGGAAAACATGCTCTGAGCTTAGCTATAAAACATTAGTCTTCCAAATAAGTCTCTGGTTTTACAATTTTCAGTACACTTTGCTTACGCTTGTATTTGTTGCCTTTTGTTGTATATTTTATGTTTGCTTCTTTTTTGTAAGTGTTAGCATATGTATGATCTTTCAAGATAACTACCAGCCTCATTTCAAATGGTTCATATGTATCCTTCACATTAATTGAGATATTCTCAATTAATGGAATAAGGTGAATCCCTAAAGATTTTCTTGTTCGCCCGCACACAAATGATTAAAGGGATTAATGCTTAAGCACTCTTACTTGACCAATAAGTTAGCTAAGCAATTCCCCAGGGGCTTAGGGCCACTTTGAAAAACTCAAACCATCTAACTACCTACAAAATGAACTCATTAACTTTATGAAATTGCAGTAAAACACACTAATGTTCCTTAAACATAGTGTTGACTCTAATCCCCACTTCTGGTAAATGCTGTTCAAGTAATACCTACATGGCAGAAAGCCTGAAAATCTTTATTTCAACAAACATTAAAAGAACCCCCTTGGAATATGTAATTCCAAACCAAAAACGTCTTATTTGCCTGTCAGAGTACTATCCGCTGAAGGGAGCTTAAACTTACTACAGCTGATGTAATTTCTCCCTCTGAGTTTTAAGGAATAGCCAGGTCCAAATCTTTGTTGTCATTCTCTGTGACTACCCTGATTTGAGTCAGGTAACACTCAAGAGGCTGCAAGGGCCACACCCTGAGCTATTTCTGGAACATCACAGATTCTGAGCATCTTCAAGTGGTGGAGACTCAGATGTCACCTAATCTCTCAAACCACCTTGCTGCATGGAGCTAGTTCTTTTTCTAATAACCCAGAAGAGGAAGAGAGTCATCAAGCCTAGTCAAGAATTCAGTGGTGACATACTCCCTGGCCAATTTATACATCACTGCACAACTCTAGCTTGAGGAAACTTTTCTATATGTGCTTGCTATCTTAGACCTAGCAAATTATCTTTGCTATCTATGCATTACATTGTCAGGAACTTGGCAAAAATCTTCTATCAACATATGGTATCTTTTTTTAAAAAAATATTTTATTTATTTATTTGACAGAGAGAAACACAGCAAGAGAGGGAACCTAAGCAGGGAGAGTGAGAGACGGAGAAGCAGGCTTCCCACCAAGTAGGAAGCCCGATGTGGGCTCGATCCCAGGTATTCAGGATCATGACCTGAGAGGAAGGCAGTTGCCCAACCAACTGAGCCACCCAGGCGCCCCAACATATGGTATCTTGTATTTCCTCATCCCCATTCACCTAATCTGAGTAAAAGTGCTACACTCTTAATTTTCCTAAAACTTTTCATGGTTCTCTAAACCCCAGACTCAGCTCATAGCTTCTGATATTCCCTTCAGACCCATCTTGCTCTAATGACCATTCAGACAGGCCTCTTTCTGGCTTTACATAGCTTTCAAACTATAGGCAAGAGGTTGTCTCACCTTCTGCCAGCTTCCTCCTCCTCTTGCTTTGAACAGGTCTTCCTCCAAGGAGGCAGAATCAGATTATAGTGATCTGAGCCTCCCTGAAATTTCTACTCATAGTCCCCATTCTACACTCTGTGATCAAAGGACAAATAAGATGTAGTTATAAAAAGCAGTTCAGGATAGTCACATGTAAAAGAATGACACTTGACCTCTAAACCACTCATAAAAATTAACTCAAAAATGGATTAAAGGGCACCTGGGTGGCTCAGTTGGTTAAGCAACTGCCTTCTGCTCAGGTCATGATCTCAGAGACCCGGGATCGAGCCCCACATCAAGCTCCCTGCTCGGCGGGAAGCCTGCTTCTCCCTCTCTCACTCCCCCTGCTTGTGTTCCCTCTCTGGCTGTGTTTCTCTCTGTCAAATAAATAAAATTTTTTAAAAAATGGACTAAAGACTTAAACCTAAGACCCGAAACTATGAAACTTCCAGAAGAAAGCATAAGCATAAAGTTCCTTGACAGGAGTCTTGATGAGTTTTTTGGAAATCAAACTTAAAGCACAAGCAACAAAATTTAAAAAAATGAATAAATGGGATCACATCCAACTAAAAGGCTTCTATGGCAGCAAATCATCAAGAAAGTGAAAAGTGGGGGCACCTGGGTGGTTCCATTGTTAAACGTCTGCCTTTGGCTCAGGTCATGATCCCAGCGTTCCAGGATCAAGCCCCACATCATCTCCCTGCTTGCCAGGAAGGCTGCTTCTCCCTCTCTCACTCCCCCTTCTTGTGTTCCCTCTCTGACTGTGTCTCTCTCTGTCAAATGAATAAAATCTTTTAAAGAAAGAAACAAAGAAACAAAGAAACAAAGAAAGAAAGAAACAAAGAGAGGAAGGAAGGAAGAAAAGGAAAACTGAACCTACAGAATGGGAAAATATATTAGCAAACCACAGATGTGTGATAAGGAGTTAATATCCCAAATATATTTTTAAAAATCATATAATGAAATAGCAAAAAATAAGTAATCCAATTAAAAATAGACAAAGGATCAGGATAAACATTTTTCCAAAGAAGCCAATACATAAATAAAAAGATGCTCATTAGAGAAATGCAAACCAAAACCACAATGAGATATCACACCTCATGCTTGTTAGAATGACCATGACTTAAAAAGACAAGAAGTAACAAATGGCATGAATGTGGAGAAAAGGAAACTCTCGTACACTTGGTGGGAATAAAAATCAATACAGCCACCAAGGAAAGCAGTACAGAGGTTCCTCCAAAAACTGAAAATAGTACTACTATATGATCTGGAAATTCCACTTTTGGGAATATCCTCAAAGGAAACAAAAACACTAACTCAAAAAGATATCAGCACCTGTTCGTTTACAGCAGTATTATTTACAACAGCCAAGACATGGAAACAACCAAAGAGCCCATCGATGGACAAATGAATAAACCAGCTGTGGCATATGTTTATATATCACACCCACGTACACACAACAGAATAGTATTCAGCCAGAAAAAAAAATGAGGAAATCCTACCACTTCAACAACATGGATGAAACCTGAACGAGTTATGTGCTAGGTGAAATAAGTCAGACAAAGAAATAAACACCATAAGCTCTCACTTATATGTAGAATGTAATAAAAAAAAAAAAGAAAGAAAGAAAGAAAGAAAGAAAAAGAAAAAAAAAGAAAGAAAAAGAAAAAAACAAATTCCTAGAAAAAGAGACCAGATCTATTGTTGCTAGACGTGGGGGGTGGGGAGATGGAACTGGACGAGGGTGGTCAAAGGAACAAGCTTCCAGTTGTAAGATAAATAAGCACCAGGGATGTAAAGGACAAGGTGACGGCTGTCGCGGACACAGCTGATTTATGGTGTCCAGGAAAGGTTTGAGGGGAGCAGAGCCTGGGGGCCTGGGTGGCTCAGTCAGTTAAGGATCTGCCTTCGACTCAGGTCATGATCCGGGGCCCTGCTCACCTCTGTCTGCCTCAGTAGCTCCCCCTGCTTGTGTGCCTTCTCTCTCTGTGTGTGTCATATAAATATAAAATCCTTTAAAAAGAGAAAGAGAGAGTAGAACCTAGGGGTGCCTGGGTGGCACAGCCAGTTGAGTACTCAGCTCAGGTAGTTGGGCCCCATATTCGGCTCCACACTCAGGGCAGAGTTGGCTAGGGATTCTCTTCCCTCTGCTCCTCCCCCCACCCTCTCTTCAATAAATAATGTTTAAAAAAAGAGAGAAGTCGATCTTAAGAGCTGTCATCATAAGGAAGACTTTTTTCCTTTCTTTTTATTGTTGTCTATACGAGGTGACAGACGTCAATAAACCTACGACTGTAATCACTTCACAACATATGTGAATCAAACCATCAGGCTACAGGCCTTAAACTCATATAGCGATGTGTGCCCATTATTTCTCTGTAAAACTGGAAAAAAATAAAAATTAGAAACCTTTTTTTTGTAAACATTTAAAGTTTCCACTTTCCACTTAAAATTCATTTTCATGGTTTTTATTCTTTTAATTTTTAACCCACTTTTTTATCATAACGTTATACTTAATACAACACTCCATAACAATTTTTTACCTTGAAATTTTTTTCAAACACATACCTGTGTTTTCTGTTGTTGTTGCTTCTCATCAGTTTGTTTGTTTTATCTGTTTTTTTCCCTTTCTTCTCTCTTCTTTCCTTTATTTTCTCTTTTAATTATACATATAGTTATAAGCTTCAAGGTAATCCTACATCCCTATTCAATACTACCTCTATATATAACCAGTTCTAATCTCCCTGTATCTTTAGAAAGGGGGCTCCTCCAATAATAATAACAAGACAAACATGGGAGGATCTGAAATACTTTCCTTGCCCACAGGAGTGTCTGCCCTCACCTTCCCAGCCAAGTCTGTCAAGTTTCTGTGTAATTGCTTTTGCCTTTGTATTATATAAATACTGGTCTTGGGGGTCATCCATGTTGGGCTTAGCTTTTTGATCTCTTCATTTACTCTTGATGGTGTTGGGGACCATGCGTGATCCGCCCCTCCCCGCCATGCCCAAGCCACCGGAAAACTTTGGTAGAGGGACCTGTGAATGTGAATGAAAGCCCCCTCTGGGCTTTCCCCACCTAGAATCCGGAAAGCCACGTACCCTGTGGGTCAGGGCAATTTGTCCTTTGTGTGCTTATTCAAAACATATAGTTTCCTGCCATCGGTAATCGGTATCGGTAATCGTATCTCTGTATCTCTTATCAGTATTTCTTGATCCCTGTGCCTCAATGGTCTCAACTTCTGTGAGTTTAAGCAATCACTCTGTACCCTGCAGTAACCATACTAATCCTGTCTCTAGGGTGGATGCAAAAGCAGTTAAAGATTTAACTGCACCACCCAACTTCCTCACTTTAAATAATAAAAGACTGGGGCCCCTGTCAGTCAAGAGAGACTGAGAGAGACTCAGAGACAAAGGCAGAGAGCCTGCAAGGAGGCAGCAAGAGAGCCTTAGAGGGGAGAGCGAGAGAGCTGGAAAACAGCAAGAGAGCCAGCAAAGAGACAGAAGCAATGTGAGGAGAGAGCAAGAAGCAAAGAGAGACAGAAGAAGAGAGAGAAGTAGAGCAAGAGGGCCAAAGCCAGAGCTAGAGAGCTAGAGCTAGAGAGTCAATGCTAAAAAGCCAGAGCGTGCACCTGGGCCTGCTTCATAGGTCTCTCCTGACTGACCTCGGGGTCTCTCAGCTTGCATTAGATTTCCATGTCCGTGTCATTATTTCGCCCGCCAGACATCCCGCGGTTCAGGACCCACCATCTCTGCCGAGGCTGGTCCTCCGGCGACAACATCATGGCCTTTTTCTTTACCCTGTAGTAGTTTTGTACCATATAAATCCTACCACTGGGCCCCACTCTGTCAGAGGTTTCTTTTCTTGCTTCCTTTCTCCCCTTCTCTTTTTCTTTCTTCTTCCTTTTCAGTGGTGAATTCTGATTGCTCCAAAACTTCCAGTGACCAATTAACCTGGATAGTGGCTGATATATTTAGCTATACACCCCCTCAACCACTCCTCGCCACAGTGACTCGGAGGAGGAACAACCAACAGAAGAAGAACCCTGAGACTACAACCCCGGTCACAGAATTACTGGAAATGAACATAAACAATATGACAGAAATGGAATTCAGGGTAGCAATCGTCCAAGCAATGGCTAATTTGGAAAAGAACATTAGTCTCAAAATGGAAGCCCTAATAACAGAAGTGAAAGCTGAGGTTAGAAAGGCTATTAATGTGATGCAATCTAATTTAAATATGCTAACAGCTAGAGTAAGTGAAGCTGAAGATCATATCAGTGATTTAGAAGACAGATGGATTAAGAAGGAAGAGCAAGAGAAGTCTTGGAGCAAAGAGCTAAAGTCCCCTGAAAACAGAATAAGGAAAATAAATGATGCCATGAAACGCTCCAATATCAGAATTATTGGAATCCCCAAGGGGGTTGAGAGAGAGAGAAGCCTAGAAGATATAGTTGAACAAATCATGGATGAAAATTTCCCTAATCTGGGGAAATGCTGGGGAATGAAACTAATTTTCATGTCCTAGAGGCAGAGAGGACACCCCCCAAGATCAATGAGGCCAGAAAAACCTCCAGGCACATAATTGTGAAATTCGTATATCATAAAACCAAAGAATATGTCTTAGGGCAGCTAGGGGGAAATGATCCCTTACTTATAGAGGGAGGGCCACCAGAATAATGTCAGACCTTTCTACAGAAACCTGGCAAGCCAGAAATGGCTGTCAAGACATATTCAGGAAATTACATGACAAAAATATGCAACCAAGGATGATGTACCCAGCAAGGTTGACTTTCAGAATGGAAGGAGAAATAAAGAGCTTCCAGGACCACCAAAGTCTAAATTATTACACAACCACCAAGCCAGCACTACAAGAAATACTAAGAGGGGTTCTATAAAAGAGAAATGAACACAAGAGTGACACAGAACAGAAATTTACAGAGGTAATCTATAGAAACATGAACTTCACAGGCAACATGATGTCAATACAAACGTATCTGTCAATAATCACTCTCAATGTAAATGGCCTAAATGTTCCAATAAAAAGACACAGGGTTACAGACTGGATAAAACAACAGGACCCATCCATATGCTGTTTACAAGAGACACATTTTGAATCTAAAGACACTTCCAGATTGAAAGTGAGTGGATGGAGGACCATCTTTTATGCCAATGTACCACAAAGAAAGCTGGAGTAGCGATTCTCATATCAGACAAATTGGATTTTAATCTAAAGACTGTAGTCAGAGACACAGAAGGACACTACATCATTCTCAAAGGATCTATATACCCAGAAGATTTAACAATTGTAAATATTTAGGCCCCCAACATGGGATCAGCCAACTACATAAGCCAACTGTTAAGCAAAATAAAGAGTCATATTGATACGAATACATTAATTGTAGGAGTTCTTAACGCACCACTCTCGGCAATGGACAGATCATCTAAACAGAAAATCAACAAAGAAACAAGAGCCTTGAATGACACATTAGACCAGATGGATCTCATATTCAGAACATTCCACCCTAAAACAACAGAATACTCATTCTTCTCAAGTGCACATGGAACTTTCTCCAGAATAGACCACATACTAGGACACAAATCAGGGCTCAACCGATACCAGAAGACTGAGATTATTCCTTGCATATTCTCTGACCACAATGCCATGAAACTGGAACTCAACCACAATAAAAAGTTCAGAAGAAAATCAAACCCTTGGAAGCTGAAGACGATCCTGCTCAAGAATCTGTGGATCAACCAGGAAATCAAAGAAGAACTGAAACACTTCATGGAAACCAATGAGAATGAAGATACATTGATCCAGAACCATCGATACAGCAAACGTAGTCCTAAGGGGGAAATACATAGCCATCCAAGCCTCACTCAAAATAATTGAAAAATCCTGAATACAGCAACTCTCATTACACCTTAAAGGACTAGAAAATCAGATGAGGTCAGGTGCATTCAGGGAAAGGGGAACTCTCTTACACTGCTGGTGGGAATGCAAGTTGGTACAGCTGCTTTGGAAAACAGTGTGGAGATTCCTTAAAAAATTAAAAATAGAACTACCCTATGACCCTGCAATTGCACTATTGGGCATTTACCCCAAAGATACAGATGTAGTGAAAAGAAGGACCATATGCACCCCAATGTTTATAGCAGCAATGGCCACAATTGCCAAACTGTAGAAAGAGCCAAGGTGCCCTTCAACAGATGAGTGGATAAAGAAGATGTGGTACATATATACAATGGAATACTATGCCTCAATCAGAAAGGATGAATATCCAACTTTTGTAGCAACATGGACTGGATTGGAAGAGATTATGCTGAGTGAAATAAGCCAAGTAGAGAAAGTCAAGTATCACATGGTTTCACTTACTTGTGGTGCCTAAGGGGTAATATAGAGGACAGTAGGAGAAGGAAAGGAAATGAGAAGTAGGGTAATTCAGGGAGAGAAACAAAACATGAGAGACTCTGGACACAGAAACAAACTGAGGGACTTGGAGGAAAGGTGGTGGGGAATGGGAGAGCCTGGTGGTGGGTACTGAGGGCACCTATTGCATGGAGCACTGGGTGTGGGGCATGGGCAATGAATCTTGGAACACTGAAAAAATAAAACAAATTTAAAGTAAAAAAAAAAAGGAGTGAGGCAGGACAACAAAATAACATTATCCTCACATGATTTGCAAAATAAATCTCCATTCAACCTCTAGCAAGCAGGAGCCACTAGGAAAAGAGGTCTCTATCAGCCCTTCAGCAGAGAAAAAAAAATACCTTCTACACCAAGACTAGTACCCAGGGGAACAAATCTGGGAAAACATGGCTGTCTGGGGAAGCCCTTAGTTTAGGTATACAGAAGAGCTTCTGTATCCATCCACTGACTAAGCCCTTGGATTTAAACTCTGACCACATAATTAGAGTGCTTTTGGGATTTGGAAGAGTACTGTGATATAGCTTCTGCATTCACTTTGCTTAGATCTGCTTTGGTGAGGCATAATAGGCAAAAACAACTTAATTAGAGAATAAGAGGTAATGTGATAGAAAATGAAAATAAAATCCACAGCGAAATAGTAAAAGGTTATCACAAACTGTTTAGTAACCTAAGAAGCATGAATTCTATTCTCTCTCTCTCTCTTCCTATTTTGAATGCTCTTCCACTTTTCTTCTCTTTCCAGATAAAGATAGAAAGTGAAGAAGTACTAGACTCTATATTTGGGACTCTATCATAGATTTGTTGTCTAAATCTTAGAAACTTTCTCTAGCACATATATCCATGGATATACATATAATCTCCTGTTATTTCAGTAATCATAACTTTTAAATATCTTGAATTGTGTCCCCTCAAATCATCATTTATACCATAGGAGACTCAATAGCTATCTTCAAAAGACCAACATGGACAATTACTTATATTTATGTCCTATTTTGTGAGTTGAATAATACTCCACACCCCCCAAAATATTGTCTACCCAGAACCCATTTATGTGACCTACTTTGGAAAAAAAGGTCTTTGCTGTTGTACTTTAGTAAAGGATCTCTAGAAAAGGCCATCTCAACACCGTAGTGAACACTAAATCCAGTGGTAAGTGTCCTTATAAGGAGTAGAAGGAAAACACACAGAGAATTAGATATGAAGACAGAGGTGAAAGATTTGAATGATGTGTCTCCAAGTCAAAGACTACCAAGGATTGCCCACAGCCATCAGAAGTTAGGGGAGAGTCATGGATTAGATTCTCCCTCAGAGAGAGAGAACTATTACTAACACAGAGAGAAAAACCAATAGAGTTTCTGCCAGTCTAGTGGGGTTTGAAAAGCAAAACATAGAGCCCTGAGGGGTCAGAATTCTTTGGAGAAGAGAGAGGTAGAGGACTGAACCCAACGTACTGCCAGTTTTCCTCTTAAGACATTTGTTGAATACTAAGTGTTGATGTCAAATGGGCAGGAGGCTAAAAATCCAACCAGAAAATCTCCCCAAACAGAGTAGAATTTTACAGGAGGACAGGGTCTGAGAGGATAAGGATTAGAGTTCTAGACACACCAGGTAAACACACAAAGGGTTTCACATGGAAGCCCTGGGATACTTACCCTAGGAGCAGAGGCATAGCAAGGTCAACAGAGCCTTGTCAGAATCATAACTCAGCCTTGATACAGCTCAGTCCATGACTGGACTGGATTAATGTAATCAGTCTCTATTTATCTACCTAGCAAAGGAAAGAGGCAAGATTCTCTTTAAAAAAAAAAAATTATCCAGACTCTCCACAATTTCTCATGTATAACATCTGGCATTGAATTAAAATTTATCAAGCAAACCATGAATCCAAAAAAAAAAAAAAAAGATGTAAGGGGGGGGTAGGATACTGTAGAAACAGATCTGCCAGTGATTCAGATCTTTGATAGACAGGGCTTTAACATAGCTATGATGAAAATATTTAGCTGAATAAGCTGGTGTTCTTTGTCATTTTTCTATTAGATTTCATGTATTTTTCTTTTTTATTTATATGTTGTTTATTTCAACTGTTAAACCACTGTTGAATTAAATATGGCTCCTAGTCTCAAGAATTCCTATAATTGGATTTTTATACATACAATTTCATGAAGTTACAACTAGCAGACAGTTAAGATCCTGTGGAAAGGGGAAATACATTAATTTTTTACTTTTAAGGAGAAATAAATGAAAGAAAGTTTTTATCATTGTGCCTGTGTTTCTGTCTGTGAGTTTTGAAGGATTTGATGACTTCCTCTTTTTTTGTAGACACATTGATTTTCTTATTCATTATTACTGAGTTTATTGTTAGTCATCGCTCATTACATGCTTTGGATTTTGAAGGCCCATTGTGAAACTGTGTTATTGATTTCTGATATTTTTATTGACAATTACATACTGGGTTATAAAATAGATGTTTTCTGAGCTTTAGTTACTTTTTAAAAGTGTCTATTTTTGGTCAAGCATCAACAGTAAATATAGACCCCGTGCTTGGGGCAAGCTGGTAATTTACCCTTAAAAATAATTTGAATACAGGACATTCAGAATAACGTTTTTTTTGTTTATGCTAATAAATCACAGTTATCGCTTTCATTATATAAATGTAATTTGGAAAAATTGAGCAATAATTTCTATAACCTAAGCAGTGAACTCAATTTATCTTCAAAAGACTTGGAAAATACCCAGAAACAGTGGTGACAGAGTTGAGAGTGAGAATATCGCCACTTGGTAGATACTAAGGAACAGTTGGGATAAGCTCTCAAGGAGTAGATCATTTTCTTTTGGACTATTTGGAAATCTTGAAATTCATTTGGAACACTTAAGTCTAAGATTATGCCTGAGTTATACTGTGGTCCTGATGAAGTGTCTGTGAGGTGCATACAACCATCAGGAGGAATATGAGGAAGAAGAAATAGACTAGAAAAGGCATTTCATGCCTTCATGTCGGCTTTTGTACTTCTGAAATTGCTTAGACCGCTCTGGGAGAACCCTTTTCATGACTTCTCTGTGTCTCTGCTTTTTCCTTCGCTTTCTCTTTGCAGTAAAATTCAGTAGAGATGGGGCGCCTGGGTGGCTCAGTTGGTTAAGCAACTGCCTTCGGCTCAGGTCATGATCCCGGAGACCCGGGATCGAGTCCCACATCGGGCTCCCTGCTCAGCGGGAAGCCTGCTTCTCCCTCTCTCACTCCCTCTGCTTGTGTTCCCTCTCTGGCTGTGTTTCTCTCTGTCAAATAAATAAAAAAAAAAAAAAAAAAAAAAAAAAAAAAAAAAAAAAAAAAAAAAAAAAAAAAAAAAAAAATTCAGTAGAGATAATCAAGCACTTAGAGCAATGTAATGCCACCTTCTGTTTCTGGCAAGTTTCTCAAAATGAAACATCAGCCTTTCCAGGCATGTGAGTATAACATGGTGCCTGGGCCATCATTCCCAAGGCTCTACAAGTCTTGATGGAAGTGATAGAACTGTTGTTTTATTTTTCCAAATTACATTTATATAATGAAAGCGATAACTGTGATTTATTAGCATAAACAAAAAAAAAGTTATTCTGAATGTCCTGTATTCAAATTATTTTTAAGGACAAATTACCAGCTTGCCCCAAGCATGGGGTCTATATTTACTGTTGATGCTTGACCAAAAATAGACACTTTTAAAAAGTAACTAAAGCTCAGAAAACATCTATTTTATAACCCAGTATGTAATTGTCGATAAAAATATCAGAAATCAATAACACAGTTTCACTATGGGCCTTCAAAATCCAAAGCATGTAATGAGCGATGACTAACAATAAACTCAGTACTAATGAATAAGAAATAACTGTTGTTTCAAAGTTGCACAGAGTGTTAGTCTTAAAAGAGGTAGAAATGTGACTACTTTTTCAGGGCAAGCTTCTTTATTTGTTCAGAGAAAACTAACAAAATAGATGCTTTAAATATAAATGCAAGTTTCCACTTTCAGAAAACTGAGAATCAATAATCTGATAGCAAACATTTTAGATGGTTTAGTGATAGCATTTTTTTGGGGGTACAATTGAATCAGGTATATACTTCTGTGGGGTTTTGTCTCTAAGAAATGCTTCTTTTCTAAGTATTGCTCTAGATATTGCTATGTGGGTATATTATTGTTTGCTCTAGTGAAGGGTATATAGGTGTTTATGTATCTTATTTGCATGCTGACAGGAGCCCAAAAGCTGACATAAAATAGAGAGCAGGACAGACAGCCAAACCTACTCTTCATCACACACTCTGAGACACATCATACAAAGGAATGGGACGAGCCCAGGCAAAGCTCAACCTAAACTTCCTTACAGCTGGACTTCTTACCTGGCTGTTTGCATAGAAGCTCGGGGGCTCAGGTGGA
Organism: Spilogale gracilis; assembly: GCA_004023965.1. NCBI lineage: Eukaryota > Metazoa > Chordata > Mammalia > Carnivora > Mephitidae > Spilogale > Spilogale gracilis. The sequence continues at coordinate 40,666 of PITA01008711.1, forward strand.
AGCTTCCAGTCTCCTTAAAAGCTAAGCCTGGATCATGACCTGAGTGAAGGCAGACACTTAACGACTGAGCTACCCAAGTGCCCCAATTTAAGTTGAATTTAATAAACTCCATCATTCAAGTATTGAAAAAAAAAAGAAAAAAAAAAAAAAGCTAAGCCTGGGGTTAAGACATCACTTCTGCAGATCCCTATTGGTCAAACCATTAAAGATCAAACCAGACTGAAAGGGTTGGAGGAATATTCTCCATCTCTCAGTGTGGAATCAACATGACTATTCAGGAAGAAAAGGCATTAATGATGCCATCTTGGAGACAGCTACCACAATCTTCAGTGAATGACCACAAGACTGAATTATGCAGGCTGTGAGAAATGAAGTGATGTGCAGCTGAATTTTATGTTATTGGCCTCACTAAAGCATGAGGTTACAGTGGGTTGGAGATGAGGTTAGCTCAGAAAGGTGAAGGTATTTCCATCATTAACCAGAGAGGCTAATCCTGAGACAGAAAACTGAGGTGAGCTTTAGACTGGTTCAAAGGGAGAATTTTTCTTTTCCTTCTCGTTTCTTTCTTTCTTTTTTTGGCTTTCATGACTGTTTTCTGGACTATAACAGGGGTGCTTAAATTCACTCCAAACAGCTGGAATTAGGTTGGGACCTGAGATGTGGTGCTCGGTAAAGGAACTGCTTCTGGAGAGGAGCCCTTGAGAAGGGCATGGGCAAGGACTGCATTACACTGCTCCAAGATTCTACCTTTCATATACAAAAAACACAAATGGTATCTCCTTGGAATTGTGTGGTGTAGGGCATGTAGCTTCTGAAATTTGCCCCATCTTGCAGTGGGTGCGAATTATGCTCTGTGTTCCACATCCTCTGACACTGAAAGCAGTCCCCCCTACATCTGCAGGGGAGCTAGAGGGCTCACTTCCTAGGACAGACACATCAGGCTGTGAACGCCTTCATTCAGACCTAGCAGACGGCAACAGGAAATAGCAGAGGAGTAGTGAAAAAACTCATTCTCACACACCCAGAAGATACATTCCAGGGGTCTTTAAGGGGTATTTAAGGAAGAATTCCCATCTATCCAAGAAAGCACTAGAATTCTTGCTAGCTTAACAGGTGGTATATAGATGACTCCATAATTATAACATGTATGAGTTTCCTGTGGCTGCTACAACAAGTGACCATAAACCAGGTGACTTTGAACAATATAAATGTATTTTATCACAGTTGTGGGAGCCAGAGGCCTAAAATAAATGTGCCCCACACCTAGAACTGGCAGGCCAGGGATAAATGTTGCTACAGAACATGCATTCACCTCCCTTTTTCCTGACATTCCATCCCTTTAAATATTGATCGCCTAGGAAACTCTCCAATGCCTTTAAACATTTTTTTTCTAATCTGGCTTTTCTAAACCCCTTAACCCTTGTTGAGAGCACTGGTCTGCCACAAGCACTCACTCATACCTCAAACCAGAAGCCCAAGGTCCTTGAACAATAAACAGAAGAGGAAATCTTTTGGCTAAAGGAGCAAAAGCACAGGGGTACAGTCCCACAAATAATCACAGAGTTAAAAATACATACAATAAAATATAAAATATCACATTATGCCAAATTAGGACATGGATTTAATGTTTCATGATCAGGAAGTTAGGTCAAATCAAGAATTCTTACACCTTGCTGGGAAAGAGCATGCACTCCTATAGCCATTCTGGAAAGCAACCTGGTTATTCGTAGTGAGATTGTGAATGCCTTGTGACCCAGTGATTCCATTTCTCATACAAGTGTGCTTGTCATGGAATTGTTTATGGTAGGGAATTGGAGGTATCTCAGGTGACACTAACAGGTAAGTAAGTAAATGTGATAGACATACACTTCGGTGTGCTATGAGGCAGACAGAAGTAATGATCTAGACACAAACATAGCCAACTGATACACAACAAAAATAGAACAAAATGTATAGCCTAAGGCCAAATCATACACAAGCAAACATGCATGACATTACATATTTTAGAATACACACACACACACACACACACACAAAAACAAAACATATTAAAAACAGGTGCCAGTGGAAGTGGTTATCAAGAAGGAAGGGGGGAATAAAGGAAAATAAAGAGGAAGCGCTTACAGAGCCTTTACTATGTGCCTGACACTGCTCTAAGACAGCTTTACATTGACTTATTTAATTCTTTCAACAGCGCTGGGATGCAAATGCTACTGTTATCCTTATTTTTTCAGGTAAGGAAACTGGTTAAGTAACTTGCTCAAGGTCACACAACAGGTAAGTGATCAAGCCAACATCAAACCCAGCAAATCTGGAATGAGTCTCCACGTGCTGCCTCTCCCGGGGTTTCAGATCCACAGCCAATACTAATGCTGAGGAGTACAACTAACTCAACATGCTGCCCCTAAGGTCCCCAAACTCATCAACCAATACTGTGTGTATTATTAAATGAGAATAACTGGATAGGGATGATGGCATTGAAGGCTCTAATTTCTATCAGAAGCTCACCTTTCATGAAAAATATTTTCCTCATTTCCCTTCAACATGGATTCCAAACCATTTTAATGTGTTAATGATATCTGAACAATGCTTATGATCTCAATGGAAGTGTACAGTAATATGTTGTGCACTTCTTTTATTTTAGAGCCAAAGGAATGATCTTTGGCTGGGTCAAGCCTTACAGAGGCTCATTTCCCCCTGGAAAAATGGGCAATAAGAACAAAAATGAAAGACACTTTGGAATGTGGAAGGAAATATCAGGGAATTGAAGGTAGAGGAATCCACATAAGTGGACACAGGGTGAGTCCAATATCACTATTTACATCCTAGGAGAGTTCCTAAAATGCTTTTTCAGGGTGGGAGCCTGGGTGGCTCAGTGGGCTAAGTGTCTGCCTCTGACTCAGTTCATGATCTCAGGGTCTTGGGATCAAGCCCCACATCAAGATCCCTCCTTGATGGAGGCTCTGCTTCTCCCTTTCTGTCTGCTTGCCTCTCTGCCTACTTGTGATCTCTCTCTCTCTCTGTTAAATAAATAAATAAAAATATTTTATTTAAAAAATTCTTAAGGCAGAAGGTGAAAAAGTGATGAAAATAATTCTGTAGTCTCCAGCCTCAAGAAGACTGCAAGCAGTCCATGGACTGGGAGGCAAGGTGAGAAAGGAGGAGATAGTCACCAGTTATCACTTCTTAGAAGGTGTCTGTTGGCTAATAAAAGCCATGTTGTAAGAAATGAATGCAAGCAAAGGGTGAAGATGGCAGAGGGAGGAGGGAATGAGGAAGGAGGAGAACATGAAGAAGAAAAGGAGGAATGGAGGAATGAGACATGGGAAGGGAAGGAAGGAAGGAAAGAGAAGGAGAGGAGGGGAGCAAAGTAAGAGGCAAGAGCAGAGGGAACACATCATCCATTCAATGTCATAAAAATAAACGTACACTTTACAGTGTGACTGAAAATCTTTTCAAGTCTAGCCCTTGGAGAAATCCTACTAAAGTGAAAATCAGTTGCTTATACTCTGCCCCATATCCTATCTCCCCACACAATGCCTCTTTTCTTCACTGTATTAAGAGCCAGAGCGTACATACAGGTTTAACAAAAATGGTACCAGATGTCTTTCCCCACGTTCTTTATATGCAGGTTATCTCACCACATGTAATGTGTGGGCCATTTTCTTGCTTTCACATCCAGAGCCTGTCTGTCCCTTCTTGGGCTTTATATTACAGGCACCTGCCAACCATAGCTTCCATATCCCTTTGCCTATGAGCTCCCGGTGAGTTTTGCCAAGGAAAAATGTAACCAAGGGTAGTGGGAGATGGGCAGCTGGAAAGAAAAAGAAGCCAGAGGATTTCCTCCCACTTCCCTCACTGGAGGCAATGTCTCCAGCAATGCCTTCCATGACCTCACAAGTCCTCTGAGCTTTTGGCTCCAGCCCAGTGGCCCTGGTTCCCGGGCTCTGGTAGCACTATCTCTCCCCCCAGCATTTCTAGCATTTCATCGGCGAGTTAAGCTACCTTGCCTTGTTTTCAGCTCGTGCCGCATCTCTATATCTAAGTCCACATATTCAGTAGACTCTCCTCTACAAACAGCCCAGTTTTCCACCTGGATCCTGTAGGAAACTCTCACCAAGCATGCTCATATACTATAGGATAGCACAAAACCCGTGTTCCTGTTTTCAGTTCTCTTGGGTGACTGACAGAATAATACCCACTTCCTCTCCAAGTGATCCATATCCTAACCCCAGGAACCTGGAAATGTGTTCTTCTACATGGTAAAAGGGTGGTGTGATTAAGTTGCAGATACGATTAAGTTAAAGGTTTTGAGATGGGGAGACTATCCTGGATTGTCCAAGTGGATCCAATGTCATCACCAAGCTCTTATAAGGAACAATGGGCAACAGAGGGAAGGAATGAGAGAAGATAGAATTCTGAAAGCAGAGGCTAAAGTGATAAGATTGCTGGAGAAGGCCAGAGACCAGTGAATGCAGATAGCCTCTAGATGGAAAGAAAAGCCAAGAATACTCAAAGCCCTCCTGATACCTTGATTTTAGCCCATGAAACCCATTTTGGATTCTTGACCTCCAGAACTGTAAGATAATAAATCTGCACTATTTAAAGCCACTAAATCTGTCCTAGTTTGTTACAACAATAGGAAACTAATACATGCAGCAAGTGTCACCTACCCCAGGGATCAGGGATACTAAAAGAAATTACAGATGTGGGGCGCCAGGGTGGTTCAGTTATTAAGCATCTGCCTTTGGCTCAGGTCATGATCCCAGGGTCCTAAGATCCAACCCTGCATCAGGCTTCCTGTTGGGTGTGGAGCCTGCTTCTCCCTCTCCCACTCCCCCTGCTTATGTTCCATCTCTTGCTATCTCTCTCTGTCAAATAAATAAAAATCTTTAAAAAAAAAAAAGGAAAGAAAGAAAGAAGGAAAGAAGAAAAGAAGGAAAGAAGGAAAGGGAAGGGAAGGAAAGGGAAGGAAAGAAAAGGAAGGAGAAAGAAACTATAGATCTTCCTGGGAGAATCACAAGATCATGAGTTCATGGGAGAGCCAAAGTGATAATCCCTTCACTGAGGGCCAACCAGTCTTGAAAGCAGGTCTCAGTGGGCACTAATGTGGAGGTCTTAGTACAAACTAGAAAATGACGGGAATTCACCCAGAACCCAGACAGCATGTAAAACACCCGAACTTTCAAAAATGGCATGTAAAATATTATCAAAGCCTCCTTTTATCCCATTTCGAGGTCCTCTCCATAAGAAAACGGGAAATTTTCTGAGTTCAGAATCAGAAATAATTCTGTTTCACTCATAGGGCTACTTGATTTTACTTAATGGGTTCTGTAAAACTTGTTCACATCACGCTTCCCATTCGAGCTGGTTATTAGATTTAAAGACCAAATTGTGGCCCACCTGTGAAAGCGGCATAGGACTTTATAATATGCCTTCCATGGACTAACCTCACTTCTGACTCCATGGGTTTTTCCTATGTTATTTTCCCTTTACTTGTATTTCTTATTTTCAATTTATTTGCTTTTTATCATATACAGTATAGAAATAAAGTTAACACCCTTCAAAGCACACCAGGCAGATAAAGAGGGAAAGAGTTCTCCAACCTAACTCTGTCAGGCCTCCTTCAGCTCTCTGGTTAACAGACTAGCAAGGAACTGCTTATGTGCATGGTTTCAAAGTTGCAGACACTAGGAAATCCCAGGTTGAGGATAAAGCACTCAAAGTAAATGAATGAATGTACTCAAATGTGGTTCTTAGCATTTACCATATTAGCCTAAGCATTTTTTTTCATTCCTTTCCAGAAAAAGAAAGGAACACACACATACTTCAGAACATACCAAGACTGTACATAAAACAGACCCAAGAATGTTCCTTTGGTCTCCTCTTGCATCACTTCTCATCTTAAATGAAATTTTGCAGGCAGGCTTTCATATCTGCATCAAAATAGCCAAGCCCCAAGCAGCTGTTATTCATAATGATTATTTGAAGATTTATAATATGCAGGATATAATCACTACCCAAATTAACACTATAGAGGAAAGGCATCAGGTAACTGATCTTCAGACCAAAATAACCTGACAGCAGGGAACATAATTGCTTATTTATACAAATGGTCTGTGCACTCGGGCATTCTGTGTAAATAGATCATTATAGTCATTTCCAAGACATTATAATCCATTAAGTAAATTAGACATGCTTTACAAGTCCTAATGATATAGTCTCATGACCAAATATCTCCAGAAACACTTATCCAATTCATCTCTCAGACTGGCCTAACTTTAAGTGAGGGCATTCGGCTGAGAAAGCTATCAAGTGGTTCTATTTTCAGAAACGGCAAGAGCAGAATCTCAAGATTCAGGGAGTTTATGCCTTTTTTGTGCTGCTCAGCAATAAATGATTGTTCAGAATCAACCCCTAAATTTAAAGTCACTAAATTATGACATTTTTAATATCCACAAAATCAGACTATTCTCTTTATTCATTAAGTCTAGCTAATGATTTTCTTCTGAACAGCTTGAGTAGGCTTCATCTTCCTTGCTACCATGACTTCTTGATTGCCTAAGAATACAAATGCCCAGGCTTTTTCCCAGAACTGTTCCACCCCCACCCATCAGCCCTTGCCTAGATTTATTCTGGTAGTTTCTTTTTGAGCTCCTTGCCATCAGTCTCTCTTTTCCTACTCTTCTTTTTGCTTGGCAGCAAATGAATCTTCCTTAGGCAAAATTAGCAAGCATATTTTGTCTTTTGACATACACTGATGAATATTTTCTCACTTAATTATTAGAGTGATCAGAGAAAAACTAAATCATTTCCCTGATCAAATCTATTCCAAGATTCCTCACTGCCTTCCACCCAAGTGACCTTGAGTTTCAACTTTTCCAGGAGAGTCTCAACCTATGTCCATTGTTCTTACACAGATCTTAAGAGAACCCACTTTCACTCTCAAAATTGTCCCAGGTTTAGGCAATAACATTACTCTTGAAATACAAAGTTGAAACTCTTTGGCTTAAGGTTCATAGCAATCCTGAGCAGGACTTGCTCCAGATGTAATGTGGTAAACATGGGACTGGGACCCCAATAAATCTATGGGGCCAACTAACCACTCTGCAACGATTCACCCTAGAAACTTATGGGACAGAGAACACTGCCCTTTAGAACCAAGAAGCCTACAGCCTGGAAGCCACCTTCCAATTCAGGCAACTCCACCATTTCAGGAAAGAGCAAATGAACAGACAACTAATGTGCTGATGATGGAACCAGACACAGGCATTTGTGCCTCTTAACTCTTGACCCAGGGTGTTTCCATTCTGCAAAGAATGTACATAATCAGGAAGTTGTGGGTCTGAGAGACACTTTTCCTCCATATTAGGAATAAATTTTGGACTGAGCTATTTATATTGCTCTATACCTAGCAGTCACAGCAGTTTCTAAGAGGCCTCTATGGGGTGAGGGGTGTGATCTGTTCTTTTGAAGCCGTGAAGCTAAATCGCTCGGAGAGAAATCACACTCACAACCTCAATTTCATTAACACCACCTGTGCACTAAAGAAAGAAAACCTAAGTATATTTTTAAATAAAAGAGACTGGGGCCTCACACTTGATGCCCAAACAAAATTATAAATGGGTGTCTAGCTTCTTTTTTGCGCTTGCTTCTTCCCTAACCCATCGGCTCTGAACAGGATCTCAGCTCCTTGCCCCTCATTTCTTCTCTGGCCTTCTTTCTTCCCTTGCAACTCCCCATCGTGAAAAGGAGAGCCAGGGCCAAGCCTGAGTCTCCCATCACCCTCATGCTGTGGCCAGGGCCACCATGGCTGGAAGAGTCACGACAAACAACGGGGTACCACAGCCAAGTGACCTCACAGTCTACTGCCTCTTTTTGCTTTGAACTCTTACATTCCAGCTGCTTCGAGGTAGGCTGGGAGTTTGGGGAAAGGGGAGTTGTTGTTAAAGGGGCATAGAGTTTCAGCTTTACAAGATGGAAATTATCTAGACATCTACTGCATTATGACGTGCACAGAGGTAACCCTACTGTCTTGTACACTTTAAAAAGGTCAACAGAGTAAATTTTATGTCATGTTTTTACAAAAAAAAAAAAAAGCATGAGTTAGGGGTGTTGGTTAGTTGTGTGTGTCAGTGTGGCTAGATACTATCATGCCAGTTGTTCAATCAGGCGATAATCCAGGTGTTGCTGTGAAAGCATTTTACAGATGTGACTAAATCCACTATTAGCTGACTTTCAGGGAGATGATCCTAGATAATCTGGGACCTGATTCAGTCAGCCAAAAAGCCTTACAAGCAGAACTGAGGGGAACCTGAGTGGCACAGTTGGCTGAGCATCAAACTCTTGGTTTGGGCTCAGGTCATGATCTTGGGATCCTGGTATTGAGCCCCAAGTTGTGCTCCATGCTCTATGTGGAATCTTCTTGGGATTCTCTCTCTCCCTCTCCCTCTGCCCCTTCCCCCTGCATGTGAATATGTGTGCTCTCTCTCTCTTTCTCTCTCTCTCCCTCTCTGCTTCACCTCGGGTCCAGGAATTCTTGACTGCTCTTCCTGAGGGCCAGTCATAGGGATTTCAGACAGCCTTTAGATTTTGAACTTGCCTGACCAGCCTCTACAACCCTATAAAGCAATTCCTTGCAATAAATCTCTTCATCGATAACCCCTACTGCTATTTCTTTGCTTTACACCTAAATGATAGAGTGGGGCAGGAGACTCTTCACTTTTTTTCCCTTCAGTTACAGAATTATATAGGAGGAAAGGAGGCCAGAAACTTTCAACTGAGATATATTTCAGGTGTAGCCAGGTCTTCCAGCAGGCAGTAAGATATCAGTGGAAATAGTTTCCTCACTGGGGCTCATTCCTTTCTCTCTTTTCAACCCTCATGTCTAGTCTTTGACACTTGCCCATCACAGCTATAAATATATAAGACTCCACAAAAGAAAGGCTCCCTGCATATGACTGATTCTCAATCCTGGCTTCACTTTTGGGTGCCCTGGTAAGCTTTAACAATACTGAGACCTGGCCCTACACCAGACCTGAATATAGGCCTGAATGTTGGGGATGGAGCCCGGGCATAATTTTTTTATAAGTTCCCAGAGGACTATCATGAGCCAAAACGGACAGGCCCTGGATTTGACTGGCCAGTTGTAACTATGACTTACTTCAATGTCAGCAGAAATAACTCTTCCCTAGATAATCTAGATAAGATTGAACTCCATTCACCAGTTGTGGAAAGCCCAATATCCTTGCCAAGGTTTCTGCTCATTTACTAGGGCACTTATGGTCCTATGGTAGGATTACCAGATTCAGTGAGTTAAAATACAAGATACCCACTTCAACAGCAGAATTTTTCAATTTAGTGAAAAGGGCTGAATATAGGCTATTTAAGACATTCTGGCAAAATCAGTACATGCTTCAGGACAAAATTATGAAATCGAAGGGCATGTTCTATACATACAGAATGTCTGGCAATCCTACAACCCATGGACATCCCTCAATGCAAGCTCCTTCCCTCACTGAATTGGTTTGATTTGTTAGGTCTACGTGCAGTACTGAATGTTCTATTGGGAGTTTCCCATCTATGAATTCAGATGTACATCTCAACTTCTGTTCTTACTTCTACTGCTGTGGGGAAGTGACTTACGTGGAACTCTGAGGAGAAGGGAGATGTGGGGTTAATATGGCAGCAGCACAAACAAGTTCTTTGTTCTCCAGGGCTATTGTCACTTCACTATATTGTCTAGTCTAGTCTTGTCCTCATTCTCTTCTCTTCTCCATTCTCTCCTCTGTTCTTCCCCAAATCTAAATTCCCATTCTTTTCCATTGAAAGCCTCTCTAGTTTCCTTCTCAGCTTCTACCTGAAATGCTTTACTGAGATACAGCTCTCAACTAAGACAGGCCCTTCTTTTGGAGTGCCACCTGGGAAAGGCACTTATTTTTCACCCAGTTCCATGATTGTGTTCATCTTTCCTATGTCAACAAATATTAATTTGGGGTCCTTTGAGTTTAGAAAGCCATTTTCTGTGCCTTCAGTATTCAGTTAGGGAGTGCTGCCTCTGATTTCCACTCAATATTGGCCTTCTGTATGCACTGATACAAGGTAGAAAACCTGGATTGCCTCAAACTGCCCAGTTCATTAGCCTGACTGGTTAGCTAGACTGTATGGTGTCACAGGCCATCTTTTGGGTTTCATGTGATTTTTAAATATATACTAACCATCACCATGACCTGGGCCTGTTAAGAGTACAGTTTCTGAGTCCCAGCCCAGACTTAGAGATTCAGAACAAGGGCAGGGTTGATGTGGATGATTAGCCAAGCTTAGGAAACATTGGCTCAAGCATTTAACGGCCCTATTTTAACAAGGCATTTCCAGTAGGGAAGAATTGATATCCACTGGCTAAGTTGAGGAGATCTGGAGCAAAGATTCAGTATGGCATCTTGCCTTGTGTCTCCAGTCCTAATTCTCACCCTTTCAGGGGCTAGGCCAGAATGACCTCCGTGTCCCTCCTAACTCTAGCATTCTAGGATTCTGCAACACTAGATCCTATAATAGGATCTCTAGACCATGATCCAGGGGCCTGACACATGTGAAGGAATAAAGCCAGGAAGAGATCATGTAAAGAGGCCAGAGACCGAGCAGGAAGGTGAAACCCTATTAGAAAGGATAATTGAAACTGAAGGACCTTGCATGCAGAGGGAATATGACAGGCACTTGGGGGGGAGAGGAATGACTAAGAGCCACAGATGCAGACGTTCATGACATTAGATCACTGTGCCCCAGGATGGTCTTTACTTTATCTCTTCATATACAAATGATGGCCAGATGTTCCCAATATTCCCGGGGGAGAAGCTGGCCTACTTCCACTCTTAGTAGGAATTGCAGGATGGGTGTTAAAAAGGGGGGAATGTGATCTCACTGAAGCACTAATGGAGCAAGCTGTTTCATTCCCCAAAATACCCCAACTTTCTGCTCAGCAACACATTTAACACACAGACAAGCAGTTGACTCACTCAGAGGTGCAACATTTAGAAAATGATCTGCAGAGCGTTTTTAGATATGCCATGGACAGTGTCAGCTTCTGGCTCAGGCATCCATACAGGGCACAGAAAAGGAAAGGACAACTTACATGATGACCCTTATCCATCCTTAAAAAAAAAACAGTTGCCCACAACCCAGTGTAGGTTTCCCCTAGTTACTCCATGGCTTAGAAATGAATTGATGTCTGAACAAATTTTAATTCTGATTTGAATGCTTCGGATCACTCATGCCATATAAAAAGATAAGCGACAAAATGCCATTTATATCTATTGTTCAAATAAAACCAAGATTTTTCAAGAAGGAAATCTAGAACACTGATAGAAGTTCCAAAGAAATAGCTACAACTACTCCAAAGAAATGCAAGCAAATGATTAAAACCCTGGTAAATAAGGCAACATTTCTGGGATGCTAATTCCATGTAAAATAAAATAAGAAACAAGAGAATGGAGTGTAGTCTGTTGAAAGAGAAACAAGAATGTATGGGGAACCACTTTCATAAAGAATTTCCTAAAGGAAAAGATGGAAGAGAGGGAAAAAGGCAAGCCATGCTCTTCTCTAAGGTTACTGGCTACCTCAGACAGAGCCCTAGACCTGGCACATGAAGTTCTATGTCTCAGGAACCCAGTGGGAGTAACCAGAAGACAGTGAAAGAAAGAGGGAATTGGGATCCAGATAGCCCAAACTACACCTGTGTGATCCCCGGCAAGGAACTCAGTTGCTGTGCCTATGTTCTTATTTATAGATTGAGTGTACAATGCCCAGTTCAGGGTATGGTTAAAGAATTAGAAACCCTATAGCAGTCCATGGCATGTAGTAAGCACCTAATAAATAGCAGCTATTGATAGGACCTGAAATCCTCTTTATATTTTATTGTTTATTACTGTTTACTAGAGACTACTGGATGCATGCACATTACAAATTGTCAGATGTTCCCGTCTAGGAGCAATTACATGTCTCCAGTGATGTCATCAGACCTGTTTTTGCTAATAAAAACCAACATACAAATGTCAGAATTCTGAAGAATGAGAAACAAAAGTGACAGATTTTGAAGACAGGAAAGTGAGAAGGAAGAAGAGGGACGTACAGTATAGGCCTGGGAGTGTTTATTGGGCAATAGGAAATCAGAATGAGTGTCCTGCGTATTCCAAAGAAAGGCCTTCCAAACTGAGATGACTAGGTATTCAATACAAAATTTGACTCTCTCACAAATGTGCCTCTAGAGTTTATATTTCTAAGGACTCTGGAGCCTGGCTGTCCACTTTTGAACTACAGTCCCAACATTTCCTAGCTGTGTAAACTTGAGCAGGCCACTTAACTTCTCTGTGCTTTGCCTCCTTTGATGTACGATGGAGAAGTGCTAGAATGTATCTCAGGGTTTGCTGTGCCTAGAACAGAGGGATACTGTGTAAAGAGCCACTATAGCTATTAACATTGTCATTTACTCTGCCCTGAGTAATTGGTTTAACTACCTTTTCGCTTCTATTACTCCAATTTCTTCCCTTTTTAATTTAATACTCTCAATAACTAAATCTCTCAAAATCACAGGTTAACAAGCCTCATTTTTCAATATGGAAGGCTCCTTTTTCCAACCAGTTTTAAAAGTTCACACACAACAGGGGTGCTTGGGCGGCTCAGTCGGTTAAACATCTAACTCTTGATCTCAAGTCATGATCTTAGGGTCTTGAGATCAAGTCCTGGGTCTGGCTCCATGCTGAGCATAAAACCTACTTCAGATTCTCTCTCTCCCTTTCCCTCCATTCCTGTTCCCCTGCTTTCACACACACACTCCTTGCTCTCTCAAAAAAAAAAAAAAAAAAAAAAAAAAAAAAAAAAAAGCTCACACATAACAATTAGTAATAGTTGACTAAAAAAATACATTAATTCAATAAATGTTCTTAAAGTAGCATTAGCTACTTATTTTTATAAAAGCAATATTTGCTAATTTTCTATTACTTAACCAATTAAAACATAAAAGAAAATATGAAACTAATGTAACACTGTATGTTAACTATACCCGAATTTAAAATTTTTTAAGTAAAAAAATAATAATAGAAGAAAAAAATTCCAATCCCAAAAGTTACTCAAAATCCAAGTATCTAAAATAATAATCACCAAAATCACATTCACATAAGTCTAGGTATATCTCCAATTAGGTAGAGGGACAAACAAATAATTTCAGAAAAAATGATTTATACTTGGGAGAATTTTACAGAGAATTGGGTTGAAAAAGGAGAAAGAAGTGGAGAAGCAGTGAGTCAGGCTGTAAGAATTTGATGAAATCTTTTCCAGAACTCTCCCTTTTGTTGTGGGTCATAGCAGCAAAGGAATCCAAATCAATCCAGTGGACAAGATGGAGAACTTGGCCACATTCGATTATAATCCCATGAGTCATAACTCCTCTTCTGGAAGTTCAAATGGATGAAATGCAGAATGCTCTGCCATCCTCCACAGCCACAAGGGCTGATCCTGACTTCAAAAGACAGCAGCCAAATGAGCTGTAACCTCAGCAGGGACCATCTTACCAAACAGAGCCAATAAAATTTAAATCCTTGAAGTTCAGTTCAAAATAAATATGTTTCTCATCAAAGTGTGTTTTCATAGATCTTCACTGATGCTGACATTCTTGGCTTTGAAGTACTTGGAGTTTTCTCTCTAAAGAGGACAGGTCCATAAACAGAGTTGAGGAGGCAGGTGGCTATAGAATTTCATGAACCATCCTGCCACAGAGATTTAACTACTTCTGAAAATCATATGTAAAAGAGAAGGGAGAGAACAGAAGTAGGGCACTTAGAATTACCTGCATACAAACAGATGAATCTCTTCCAACATTTTGGTCCAGAATAAACAAATCAGGTTTCTTTCATTGCATCGCTGTGCTTTGCTCATTAAACCACAGTTAAAATGCATATAAGTAATCCCATTTTTAGTAATATGATGTCTGGAACATTTTTTAAAAGATCTAATTTATTTGTTTGAGAGAGACAGAGAAGGGGGAGGGGCAGAAAGGGAGGGAGAGAATTTCAAGCAGACTCCAGATGAGTAGGGAGTCCAATGTGGGGCTCTATCTCACAACCCTCAGATCATGACCTGAGCACAAATCAGGAGTCAGATGCTTAACCAAGCCTAAGATCATGACCTGCATAGAAATGAAGAATTGGACGCTGAGCCCACCGAGCCACCAAGGCACCCCATCCCAAATATTTTGTAGAAAACTAGAATCCCTTCATTACTACTGTCTCATGCTTTTCTATAAGTAACTCATATGTTAGAAACTTCTAATGGAGCTATAAGAACTTCTTTTCACCAACACTGGCAAATATATCTGCCACAGGATGGTTTTAGGCATTATAATGAATATTTTAATAATTGAATTTTTTAAATTACCCTTTACTATCACTGATCTAAAGGATGTGCCTTACAGATTTTCTGTACTAAGATTTTTTTAGTAATCCCCTCAAAGAGACCCTCAAAGAGGGTTTTTTCTAAAAGATTTCAGACTTACAAAAGGCAAATTAAATTCTATTTTACCACATTGATCAAAATAAAACTTAAAAATAGTGATACATAATCGTAGGGCAATGGATCATAAATGTTTTATGGTCAGGTCCAGTAAGGGCAAGTGACCTCCCATTGTGGACCAAATTAGGTCCCTCCAAAATTCATATGTTCAAGAGCTAATCCCAATATGTTTAGAGATAAAGCCTTTAGGGAGGTAATTAAGGTCAAATGAGGTTGTTAAGGTGGGCCCTCATCCAAAAGAACTATTGTCTTTATAATGTAAGAAGAGATACCAGAAACATCTCCCTTCCTCCCACCTGCTCCCTCCCTCTTTCCCCACACAAGCGCAAAAGGAAGGCCTTGTGAGGACACAGTGAGAAAGCAGCCAGCTACTAGCCCAGGAGAGAACTCTCACCAGAAACCAACCCTGATGACACCCTGATCTTGGACTTCCATCCTCCAGAACCATGAGAAAATAGGCAGGCCACTGAGACTGTGGTATTTTGTTACAGCACCCCAAGCTGACTAATACGTTATTTAACAAGGAATTCCAGAACAGGATAGTAAACCCTATGACAAAAGGAGGAAGCCCAGAATGCTTCAAGGTACACAGGGGAAGCCCCTAAAATGGGCTTGTGTCAGGAAGGGTGTTGCAGAGTAGAGACTTCTAAGCTGAGGTTCAAAGGATGAATTCAAGTAGGATTTCTCCAAATGTAACCCAAGGGCATCTGAGAGACCCTAAGCCTCTCTCAGAGGCATTCTGTGAAGCCCTGCCTTTTCTAGCTGTTACGGGATGAACTGTGTTCTTCAAAAAAGATATCTTAAAGTCCTAACCCCCAGTACCTCACTGTAACCTTATTTGGCGATGGAGTCTTTGCAGAAATAAATAAGTTAAAATGAGTCATTAGAGTAGGCCCTAATCCAGTTTGACCAGTATCCTCATAAAAAGGAAATTATTGAAACACACACACACATAGGGACAATGGCATCTGAAGTTATGCTGGAGCAAGCCAAAGAACTACCAGAAACTCAGAGAGAGAGAACTGATCCTCCCAGCACCTGCAGAGGGAACACGGCCCCGTTGACACCCTGAGCTCAGACTTGAGCCTCCAGAACTGTAAGATCATAAATTTCTGTTGTTTAACTTGGTTTGGGGTTCTTTGTTACAGCATCCCTAGTGAACATGTACATAATTACATATCTGCTTGAGGCCAGAAATTTTTTCATGTGCTTCAACCAAACAACATATTGAAGAATAATATGAATTCAAAAGCAGATATGAGACTCCAGTGTCTTCTATTGAGCCAAACAATAAAGACATTTGCAAAAATGTAAAACAATGCAGCTCTTCTCACTATTTTTTTTTTGTCCTGTCAATACAATCATTTCTAAATGTTATTTAGGATATTGTCATTTTGTTAATTTAAAACCAAAGAGTGAATACATGTTTTTAGATTTCTTAGCTTTAATTGTTATTACAGTAAATATTGAAAGCTATAACTGCCATCAACAAGAATCCTTTGGGGCCCTCAGTTTAAAATTGTTCTGAGACAAATAAGTTTGAGAGATTCTGGGAACAACTTAGCCAGGGAAAGAATGTAGGGGAAAGACTATCCAAAAGGAATAGCATGTGCAAAAGCTTGGAACACAAAGAAGAAATGCAAGTTGAATGTAAGTGGAACAGAAAGTCCAAGGGAGCAGAAAGCTGGGAGAGGAGAGAACTCAAATCACAGAGGTCTTATATAACTTGTGAAGGAGTTTAGCTTTATGCAAAGAAACAAAGGACTGACTAGCAATTTTTGTTTGAGAAAGGGTCCTTTAAATACAGTAGAGAGGATGGATGGAGGGGGCAAGACTGCTCAGCGGGAAGCCTGCTTCTCCCTCTCTCACTCCCCATGCTTGTGTTCCCTCTCTGGCTGTATTTCTCTCCGTTCAATAAATAAAATCTTTAAAAAAATAAAAAATAAATTAAAAAAAAAAAAAACAGAGAAGCATTTAATTTAGAACAATGCCCAGTTTCAGATGTGAGCAACTGAATGGTTAGTGGTAGCAATGGGCCTGGAGCTCAGAAGATAGGTATGGTTTAGACAGACATATTTGGGAAATATTTTATATAAATAATGATTAAGCCATGGATGGATGAAAATGCAGAGTGAATATATGGAGTAAAAAGAGAAAAGGGTCAAAGAAGAAACCACTGGAACGAAAGGGGCAGAAAAAAAAGGAGCCACAAGGAAGGAAAAGTAGGAGAGAGAGCAGGAGGTAGGAGAGGAGCTGGGGAAAGCTCACATAATACAAGACCTAATAGAAGAATTACAGGAAGAAAATAGTGTTCAATAAGGAAAAAAGAATTGTAAAGTATCTACCAGGATTAATATGAAGAAGGAAATTATTTCCCTGGAAACAGAAATTTTGATTGGACAACACCTTTACCCTCAAGTAAACATATGTTTACATTCAGAAAGAGATCATCCCCATCTATTTACCCCTATATTTATAATAATTAAATGTACTGCTTTAAATAAGATCTGAGGAGATTTCTGGGGAGGGGGAGAATGTTCATAATTAGATTCAGACATACAAACAAACATCTGAAAAAATAAGAGGAGTATGGACTGATAAGGTAAATAAATCAGAATTCAAGAAAGAATGAAAGATCCGCTTGTAACAAATCCTCTCTGTAGGAAGAATTTTGGCAGAGAATAGCTTTATGTATCCAATATGGCAGCCACTACACACAGCTATTCAGGGCTTGAAATGCAAACCAAACTGAGATGTGTTCTATGTGGAAAAAATAAACACTAGGTTGTAAAGACTTGATGTGGGGGTGGCTAACAGACACATGAAAAAATGTTTGTCATCATTAGCTATCAGGGAAATTCAAATCAAAACCACATTGCGATACCACCTTACACCAGTCAGAACGGCCAAAATTAAGACAGGAAACAACAAGTGTTGGAGAGGCCGTCGAGAAAGGGGAACCTTCTTACCCTGTTTGTGGGAATGCAAGTTGGGGCAACCACTTTGAAAAACAGTGTGGAGAGTCTTCAAAAAATTAAAAATGGAGCTACCATATGACCCTGCAATTGCATTACTGGGTATTTACCCCAAAGATACAGATGTAGTGAAAAGAAGGGCCATATGTACCTCAATGTTCATAGCAGCAATGGCCACAATCGCCAAAGTGTGGAAAGAGCCAAGGTGCCCTTCCACAGACAAAAGGATAAAGAAGATACTGTCCATATATACAATGGAATATTATGCCTCCATCAGAAAGGATGAATACCCAACTTTTGTAGCAACATGGACAGGAATGGAGGAGGTTATGCTGAATCACATAAGCCAGGCAGAGAAAGTCAAGTATCTTATGGTTTCACTTACTTATGGAACATAAGGAGTAACATGGAGGACAGTGGGAGAAGGAAAGGAAATGTGAACTGGGGTAAATTAGGGAGGGAGATGAAGCATGAGAGACTTTGGACTCTGAGAAATGAACTGAGGGTTTGGGAAGGGAAGGGAGTGGAGGGATGGTGAGCCTGGTGTTGGGTATTGAGGGCAAAAATTACATGGAGCACTGGGTGTGGGGCATAAACAATGAATCTTAGAACACTGAAAATATAAAATTATTTTTTAAAAAGACTTGATTTGGGGGGGAAATGATGTGAAATAATTCCTAAATATCTTTTATATCGATTATATTTTGAAATGATAATATTTGGGGTATACTGGTTTGAATAAATATATTACTAAAATAAACTTTATCTGATTCTTTATACCTTTTAAAGGTGGCTATCACACTTGTAGTTTGCACAGTATTTCTGTGGGATAGGGCTGATCCGGCGAAGCACAGCTACAAATCCTGAAGGTCAACAGGTAATTGTGTACCTGATTTTTTAAAAAAATAATAATAAAATTGGCTTATTAATCTCTTTCATACCTTGGAACTTAAGCAACCCTGCTTTGGGACCATTCTTGCCACCAACTGAGCACATAACAGGAGGGAGCATACTTTAATTTTTAAAAAGGCAACTAAACAACACCTGAGGTCCTTCCTCATCTGGAGGACTAGAATATATTCCTACTATAGGAATAGTACAGTTCAGAGATCACAGGACAGCCTTGAAGGACTTACCAGTTCAATTCAAGAACCTCAAGAATCCCCAGAATACTAGCTGGAAACCTACAGGACCTGGAGTTCCTGTGTCAGGAGCAGAGGCTTGAAGCCAATGAAAAATTGTTCATAACCTGCGACTACTGAAACCAGAGGCAGCAGAGCCAAAGTAACCACTTAGAGCTCATTATCTGTCAGGATCCTTTCAGCTTCAAGTAAGAAAACTTCATTCAAAGTAGTATAATCAATAAGGGAATGTGTCATACAACAGAAAATTCAGAGATAAGGCAAGGTCCAAATTTTGTTGATCAGCACAGTTCAGAGCTTTGTCTCCTTTTTTCCATTTTCCATTTCCACTATCAGAGTCCTTGCAATGTTGCTTGGTTATGTCTTTTTCTCATGGTTATATAATTGTCACTAGCAGTATCTGAATCCAGACGCTTCTTTTATATCCACCCATAAAGCAAAACACAGTTATTATTCGTGTCGCTTTCTAAAGAGCAAATAACGGTCGCGACAGTTACCAGCAAGCTTTCCGTTGCATCTCATTGGCTGAAGTAGGGCCACGTGCCCACTCTTGAGCCAATAACTGGCCAAAATGTTGGAATTGCGTTTAGACCAATAAGATTCCCTTTCCCAGAGCTGAGGAGACAGGCTGCAACTCCAGGCAACTTGTCCTGCAACAGGGTGGAGTAGATACCTGGAAAACATTCAGGTTCTGTTAGGAGGGAAGAGGGCAGGGAATTCTGCAGAGTAGGCTACCCACAGTGTCCACAGCAACTCCGTTTAAGTACAAATAAGAAGAAGTCAAGGGGGGACAGCTTAAAAACACAAAAGGAGGAATACCTCCCCAACCAATTATTCGGTCCCCAGCTGGCGTCCCTCAGCTTCACATCAGTCCCACAACTGGTTTGGCCCAGGGAAAACCATCCAATTTTAAGTGGCCAAAGCAACAGGTCATTAAGAAAGTTAAAGCATTATAAAAACAAAGCTTCTATTTCAAAGCTGAATGTCAGTAACTTTCAAAATATCCGTTGTTCTGTACTATCTGGACCTCTGCTGCCTCTGCTTACTTGCATAAATGGTGAACAATCAAATAATCCTTACTCAGCTTCTTGCTCCATTTCCAACAGACATACTTAGCCATCTTTATGTTCCACCTCTCTACCCTCCCACAGACCCCAGTGTTCAGACCCCAGTAACAAGAGTATGTTCCTTTGTGACTCTTCCAAGCCTTATTTGATACAGATGGGCCATGATCTAGAAAGAAAGAGTAAGCTTGCAGGATCGGGATTTTTTTTTTTTTTTTTTTTTTTTTTTTGGTAGCTGAGCAGGGGACAAAAGATGTCCTTTAGTTACTGTCGTGTTTATCACAAAACTGCTTGGGTTTTAAAACCCTCTCAGCATTAAATATTCTAATTCCCCCACATGACTCCTTCTGCAGCAGCCCAAAGGTCAAGATATACAGAAGGAATTGGAACTCCACAAAGTTGTCTCTTCATTGAGCACAATGAAATACAATGAGAGTATACAGTCAGGGCTAGTAATTAAATGAAACAAATCATGCTGACATGGCTCCAATCAACCCGTGGAATTTTGGAGTTAGAAGAGACCTTCAAGAAAATCCAGCCCTCTGTGGTAGGCAAATTAATACCCCCCACCCAAGATGTCCCTGTCTTAATACTCAGAACCTGTGATTCTGTAAATTTACATGGCAAAAGGAATTTACATGTTATTAAATTAACACATTTGAGGTGGAAATTATCCTGGATTATGGGTGGGCCCAAAGTAATCACAGGGATCCTTATAAACAAAAGGGGAGGGGCAGGAGTTAGAAATGGAATGTTTTACTGGAAACAGAGATCAGAGGGAATCAGTAGCTGGCTGGAAGGGGTCCTCCAGCAAAGGAATGCATCTATAGAGGCTAGAGAAGTTAAAGAAACTGATTCTCGGGGTGCCTGGGTGGCTCAGGTGGTTAAGCAACTGCCTTCAGCTCAGGTCATGATCCCGTAGACCCAGGTTCGAGTCCCACATTGGGCTCCCTGCTCCGCCGAAAGCCTGCTTCTCCCTCTCTCCCCCTGCTTGTGTTCCCTCTCTGGCTATGTTTCTCTCTGTCAAGTAAATAAAATCTTAAAAAAAGAAAAGAGAAGAGAAGAGAAGAGAGAGAAGAGAAGAGAAGAGAAGAGAAGAGAAGAGAAGAGAAGAGAAGAGAAGAGAAGAGAAGAGAAGAGAAGAGAAGAGAAAAGAGAAGAGAAGAGAAGAGAAGAGAGAAGAGAAAAAGAAACTGAATCTCCCCCTAGAGGCTCCAGAGGGAAAGCAGCTCTGCCAACACATGGACTAGATTTCTGACCTCCATAACTGTAAGAAAATAAATGTGTTTTGTTTTAAGCCACTGAGTTTGTGGTGATTCGTTACAGCAGCAAGAGGACATATATACATCCTATTGCCTCATTTTATAAATTATTTCCTGCTCCCACACTGAGACTCTTACACTTTCTTCATGTATTTCCTTCTATTACCATACTTATCACTATAGTGTAAGAATATGTTTGTTTGCTAACTATCTCTAACTAGATGTTGAGCATCGCTGGGAATGTCTTTTCCTTTTTTCATCTCCAATCATACATAACACAGATTTCTGACCTAAAAAATCATTTCATAAATATCTTATTAGCTGGAAGGGATCCAGGAAATAAAAGAACACAAAATTGGGACCCCATCTAAAAACCCCCTAGATGGATCCTAAAATCTTAGCATCCTCCAACCTCATGGTTATATGTTAGCCTCCTGCCAGAACTGGCAATGGTGGGCACATTTAGGAGAAAATCAACAGCAAGATTTCTTTCTAATAAGGGTATAGGTTGCAAATATAGAAATAACATTGGCCTTCACACTTCAGGATGATGTGGTCTGCATACCTGAGCAGGGATTGTAGTAACACCCTTTGTGGCCTTAACAGAGCATCCTCAGGAAACAACAGGGATCCTCTCTGGCTGACCCCTCCCACAGCAGAGGCAAGAAATACCACTCAGTGGTGCAAACTTCATTCCCCAAAACTCTGGGGTTGAGCTCTCCCTCACTCTCATTCTCAGGGCACTATGTTGTCAAGTCCTAAAGTCCAGTTCATGGCGAAAATTTTGAGAAAAGTGAAAGGGGTCAGATGGCAAGAAGCCCTAGAATGGGGAACTGATGGAAGAAAGACCAGAAAGATCTTTTTTTATGAGTGGGGCTACAGAGGCCAAAGGTTCATTTAGATAGAACTTAGTTTGGGGGCAATGAGTGGGTGGCCAGTTTTAAAGGTTGGGATGCAGGATGCACCCCTCAAAGGAAGGACTTGGAGTCAGAAATAAGGCCTCTAAATATTTGTCTTAAACTTGGAACAAAATGCTGCAGGAATAACAGAAGTAGTATAGGGGAGGTAACAGTGAACCGCAGTTTTCTCTGCAGAAATAATTTCTCCAAAGTGGGGTGGCCTTCTGGCTTCTCATCTTCATCTGGCAATAGATCTGTCCCTTTGAACACAGCACCCCATGCTCAAGAAACCACTGCTTCTCCCACTCAGTCCACAGGGCTTTGGACTAGGGGTCGAGGGGTTGGTGTAGTCCTTCCCCCAGGTTTTTCAGACAGCTGTTGGGAGAGAACAATTAGTCTTCCTTGATAGCGGCTGTACGGATGTGCTCCAGGTTGCCACAGCCACATTCTCCCACCCTCACCTACAAGAAGAAGCTGAGAGAATGGGGTCAAGGCTCAGAGAGAAGCAGACATGAAAAAGAGACTCTTGGCAGACTTGAACCCTCAGTGGTCCCAGGGGTCACCCTCATTGGTTTAGCTCAATAACTTTCCCTGTGGATTCACCTGCTTGAAATCAGTTGCCTGTCACTGCAAACAAAAAGTCTGCCGTGGCACCGGGTATATATAGAACCACTCAACAAACAGCAGTGCAGAATTGACATAGGCTCCTGCTTCACCTCATACACAGTACCTCACAGGAGCCCTCCTCCTCCTGCACATATCGCTTCGCTTCTGCCAGCATCTGGCCTCACCTTCCTAGGTCAGCCTCTTGACCATGGTGTGCACATGCTGCCAAAACCACATTTTAGGTGTCCCCAAGGCTCAGAAGGCAGAGGAGGGCAGCATGTTGCAGGAGACAGTCAGAGATGGTGAGCAATTCTTTAGCTATAAATACTCCCTTTAAGGAACATTAAAGACTGAACATGACAAAAGTTTCTCCTCTTCTCAGTTTCACCAACTTTTGTTGTTACTGTTCCAGAATACTGTATGGCCGATAATGTATATAGGCCAAACATTCACGAAGACATTCAAAGAAAGAGGGAGAGAGGAGAAT
The DNA here is from genome assembly GCA_004023965.1 of Spilogale gracilis. Taxonomy (NCBI): domain Eukaryota; kingdom Metazoa; phylum Chordata; class Mammalia; order Carnivora; family Mephitidae; genus Spilogale; species Spilogale gracilis. Next base: position 63,660 of record PITA01008711.1, read on the forward strand.
TTCTTGAATAATACTCTTTTATTTTGTCAACCAATGAATCGCCTCTTTTGGCTGGAGTACACGCATTAAAGTTTCCATCTTCTGAGTCTGCTTTCATTCTTTCCAGCCTCTCCCACTGAAGTCCAACGGATGTCTCCAGCCTTGGAAATGAGCCCCCCTCCCACCACCCTCATGTGCCTGAGCCTCATAATGGGCTGACCAAAGAAACAAATCAATCTAAAAATGTTTCTTGAGAACCCTTCCTCATAAGGTACTGCAGTCAACCCTGAGGGTTTCACAGCAATGTGTTAGGTAGAGTTCCTGAACGTGAGGAGCCAATAGTAACAATGACAGTAATGATAGCAGCTAACATGGACAGAGACCTTATCATGTGCTGAGTCCTGTGTGGTGGGTCTAATCTAAACACCAAAGGAAACCAGAAGAACACTGGCATTCCCATTATCCTTATTTTGGAACTGAAGGAACAGAGATGCCAAGAAAAGCTATCTTGCCTGAGGTCACGTGTAAAGTCAAGTGACTGGAACTCAAACTCAAGTCTGGATTCTAAATCTCTGCCCTTAACATCTTGGCTTAAGAGATGAAAACTCTGTTTACCAGGGGCATTATATGACATAGAGATAGAGAGGGCTGGGGAGAAAGATACACACATACACACAGTAAACAGATGTGGTGAAATGTTAACAGAGAACTTGAGTGAAGGGGTATAACAGTTCTTTCAATACTGGAATTACAACTTGTCCTAATTTGAAATTATCTCAAAACAAACTATTGAATAAAAAAGTGTGCCTATCTTGGAATACTTCATGGGTGAATATTAGCTGTCTTCTTCCACCTATGTCTATTTCCTAGAAGGAAATACTTGTCCTGATTTACATTTCTTTGTTAATGTGCATTAAGATTTTTTTTTTCTTTGCCTTTTTTATTTTTTGAATTTTTTTTTTTTGCCTTTTGTATTTTTACTCTTACTTAATTATCTGTGACTTTTTCCACTTTTTCTAATGGGTGTAGTGGTTATTGTGGTGCCCTACCCAGACCTCATCTTCATGGGTGGAGCATTCATCTCCCAGCCACTGGAAATATTGACTATGAATGGCTCACAGTTTCATCCCTCACTGGGAATGTCCTCCACTTGCAGGAAGCTGGCTCTCCCACAGTTACTACCTCTTCCAGGGGCAGCACATGATGGTGACTGCCTGGTGTAATAATATGAACACTTGACCCCCCAGCCTGAACTGGGGACAACTCTGAAAGGCCATCCCAACTCTCAGTAAAACTGAGTAAATTTTGCCATCAGCATCTCCCTCTGCCCACTCATGTCTTTCCTGCTTCTCTAGAAAGCACTCCCAACAAGCTTTCAGTACACAACCCTCACCTCAGAGCCTGTTTCCTCAGAGCCTGAACTAAGACAGGCAGAGCATTTTCTTTTCTTTTTGATGTACAATAGTGAGAGCTATATTTATTGTCTTTAAAACCTAAAAGTTTCAGGTACCAGGGTGGCTCAGCCCCAGAAGCATCTGCCTTCCACACAAGTCATGATCTCAGAGTCCTGGGATCAAGTCCTAGGGGTAGGGCTCCATCCTCTGCAGGGAGTCTACTTCTCCCTCTGCCCCTCCCCCGACTTGTTCTCTCTCTTGAATAAATATATAAAATTTAAAAAAAAAAAACTTTGAAGTCTCAACAAATTTGTTTTAAGAGAATGTAAAATATTCACTGTTAATCCACTTACTATTATCATTAATATCTTTTTAGTACTCACATCTCACTCACACTTACAGAGAATCTACTCTGTGCTTTTCAGAGGCATCTGTGTATGTTTCACTTGATCCTCATGATGTCAAACCATGAAAGGTGTGATCTCCAGAACCCAGAAGCTACCTGTGTTTAGACCCAGATGCACCGTTACCAAATTACCTAATCTCTCTCCACTTCTGTTCTTCTGTAACGAGTAGGGCTGATGTTAACTCCCACCTCATGTTGGCGGTGATTAAGTTAGTGAGTAGATGTAAAGATGATTCTTGCTATCTAGAAAACACTTAGATAATGAAGATTTTCACACCCATGCAATAAGATAGCCTATTGTACTGCCCAAGGCCATTGCAAGTAGCCAATGTCACTCTAGGTCTTCCAGGTATTTAAGTTTACAAATACAACAAAGTATATTACAAAATAGTCATCAGGAGTGCAGAGGCTTACAGCTTTTGTTCATATCAAGTTTTACAGTTCTATTGTAATATATAATAATCACATTAAAACCCCATTCTATGGGAGAGGATATTTGCAAATGACACTACAGACAAAAGACTGCTATCCAAGATCTATAAAGAACTCCTCAAACTCAACATCCAAAAAGAAGATGAACACATCAAAAAATGGGCAAGAGACATGAAGAGGCACTTCTCCATAGAAGATATACAAATGGCTAACAGACACATGAAAAAATGTTCAGCGTCACTAGCTATCAGGGAAATTCAAATCAAAACTACACTGACATACCACCTTACACCAGTCAGAATGGCCAAAATTAACAAGTCAGGAAACAACAAGTGTTGGAGAGGCTGTGGAGAAAGGGGAACCCTCTTACACTGCTGATGGGAATGCAAGTTGGTGCAGCTGCTTTGGAAAACAGTGTGGAGATTCCTTAAAAAATTAAAAATAGAGCTACCCTATGACCCTGCAATTGCACTACTGGGCATTTACTCCAAAGATACAGATGTAGTGAAAAGAAGGGCCATATGTACCCCAATGTTCATCGCAGCAATGGCCACAATTGCCAAACTGTGGAAAGAGCCATGGTACCCTTCAACAGATGAATGGATAAAGAAGATGTGGTACATATACACAATGGAATACTACGCCTCCATCAGAAAGGATGAATATCCACCTTTTGTAGCAACATGGACTGGATTGGAAGAGATTATGCTGAGTGAAATAAGCCAAGTAGAAAACGTCAAGTATCACATGGTTTCACTTATTTGTGGTGCATAAGGGGTAAGAGAGAGGACACTAGGAGAAGGAAAGGAAATGGGAAGCAGGGTAATTCAGGGAGAGAAACAAAACATGAGAGACTCTGGACACAGAAACAAACTGAGGGACTTGGAGGAAAGGTGGTGGGGAATGGGAGAGCCTGGTGGTGGGTACTGAGGGCACCTATTGCATGGAGCACTGGGTGTGGGGCATAGGCAATGAATCTTGAACACTGAAAAAATAAAATAAATTTAAAGTAAAAATAAAAACATTCTAACAAAAATTCCAAGTGTGTTCAAATGAACAATGGCAGATAATTAAAGGCATACTCACAATATAATAAGTTTTCCATGTGTAAGCTTGAATTATATGTAAGTATCTTTGATTTATGTTTCAAGGCATCTATGACCCTATACTTCAAATCCATTTTATTATATTTAGGCTAATCACAGGGCCTGAATATGTGGGGACATACTGATACTTGAGTGCTTCTGTGTTTCTTCTATAAAGAAGTCTTGAATACAGTGACAGTACCTAAACAGTTCTGTGAAATTAAAGGCTGTGAAAAAAAATCTTCTGTTAGCAAATAGAGGGAATGAGAGAAAAAACAGTATACATGAAGTATTTTTTTTAATTTTGCATATGAATTTTTTGCAACTAATGCCTCTTCCAGTATTCCATAAATAACGTGTACAGTGTATGCTCTCCACATTCCTTTATACTTGAAAGCCATAAGAATAAGAAAGGTAAATGTCAACTTGTCAATCTCCCTAAATTTTAGCATCACCAGTTTTCTATTTGTGGGTTTGGAGAGAAGGGCATTGCCCACATTTATTATCTAGGAAATACACATGTGTTTGGAATGCTTCATGCCCTAGAAATGTTCACTCAGAGACTTACACGTATTTCCAAGCTAGATTGGGTCTTGAAAAATACTGATTTATGAGACACTTATAAAGCTTGTTTAAGTGTTAATTCGGTCATTTAAAGTAAGGTAACTAAATACCACCCCTCACTATGCAAGTAATTATAACATCTTATGAAAATTACTTAACCTCTTTATGCACCATTTTCCTAATTTATAATACAAGGTAAATAGAATTAAATATTTTATTTGCTCTGTTATAAAATTAATTAATTAGTACCTAACTCAAGGAGTTGTTGTGAGGACCAAAGGACTTAATAAACATAAAGCTCTCAGAATAGAGCCTAGACTGTTATAAGCACTGCACAAGCATTAGCCATTCTAACTTTATTATTATGATTATCATCATCATAATCACTGCTATTATTAAATATAAGCTTTATTTCATGTACTTTATATATTCAATGTGGTATTTTATTTTTTACACTATAGTATGCTTCATTCTTTTCTTCTGACTTACACTGGTTTTTATCTCCAATTTTATACACATTTTTGTGGTTTGACTATACATTTATTTTTTGTCCTGTTCACAATGTAATAGGCACTTACTATGAGACTTCCAAAGCCAAATAAAGCCTCATATTTCATTTTGTAACAGAGCAAAGAAAACATTTAATTCTATATCATTCTTAATTGGGGACATTTGTTCTATTCCTAATCGAAGAATTGTAAGACCTCAAAACTGGAGAGTTTGAAAAACAGAATTCATTTTACATCTTTCCAAATTCCTGTAGGGCAAGCTCCTGGCAAAGTTCTGGAGAAAATGAAACCAAACTTCTAGATAATTACCAGAGCTAATCATAGACTATTACATTTGGAGAGCACTTGTTTTCTAAATTCAAAATGCTTGCTTTTTAAGACTTTCAATTTATTCCATGTGAAGGAAACAAATAAAAGAACACAAATGGTTGAGGTACCTGGGTGGCTCAGTCATTAAGCGTCTGTCTTCAGCTCACGTCATGATCCCGAAGCCCGGGATCGAGCCTCACATTAGGGTCCCTGCTCAGCGGGAAGCCTGTTTCTCCCTCTCTCATTCCCCCTGCTTGTGTTCCCTCTCTAGCTTTGTTTCTCTCTGTCAAATAAATAAAATCTTAAAAAAAAAAAAAAAGACGAAATGGTACAAAAGTCAATACATCTTAAGGTTAATTATCGGTCACCTCAGTAGAAAATAATGATTTAAACTTAATACTAAAAAAGAAGGGATCAGTCACTCAAGCAGATAATTGTAATTGACTGATAAAAAGCATTCTAGAAAAGACAGGAGTGGAACAAGAGGTGCTTATGTGGCACCATGACAGTTAGAAGCCATCTGTAACATGCCACCCTGTCCCCTTGACACTGGTTATGGGCTCAGACAGCCCCAGAACTGGTGATTTGTTTTGCCAAGGTTGAAGGAAATCAAAAAGCAGGCCCTGGTGGCTATGATATAGGCGTCTCCAGCCCTCCTTCTGTCTGCTACAACATGCAGATAACTTGTACCAGGTCCAGCATGAGACATTTATATTTTTTTGAGCCTACCATGACAATCTTCTCATCTCAAGATGTTTAACTAAACCACATCTGCAAATAATGTGGCCATGTACAGGAACACGGTCACAGGTTTTGAGGATTAGAATATGGACATCTTCAGGGGGTGCATGGGAGGGAGATGGGAAATGCATTATTTTCCTGAGAAGTGAAAGCTGGTCCCTGCTCAACAGAATGTGCCTCAGCATTGCTGGCTTCCTGTAGCCTGGGACTGGGAGTCCTCCCTTCCTGGACCCTAGGCGACCTGTTCCCATGTTCTCTCCTTTTCACCAATTCGTTCCAATTCCTTTGTCCCAAGACCACTAAATACCTATTTTTTATAACTTTTTAAAAAAGATTGTATTTATTTTTTTGACAGAAAGAAATACAGCTAGAGAGAAAACATGAGCAGGGGGAGTGAGCAGGCCTCCCAGAGAGCAGAAAACCTGATGTAGGACTCGATCCCAGAACTGTGGGATCATGACCTAAGTGAAAGCAGTTGCTTCACGACTGAGACACCCAGGTGCCCCCACTAAATACCTATTATCCAAAACTCTTCAGTCTCACTGTGACACTCCTCGTCCCCATCACTTTCAATGTAACCCAGTCCTTCCTCCTCTGTCCATGCCCCATCCCAACCCCAAGAGCTCATTCATGCTACTGTCCCTACCTCTATCTACCTGGTTTGCTGCTATGATTCTGCTGTGCTCACCATAGCCTAAGACCTGCCCCTACCTGGGGCTAGGATACACTGTTTAAGAAGCTTTTACTTGGAAAAGGGAGAGAGGAAAGAATGTTTATGAAAGAGAATTACAGATGGAATGGGCATAAGTGGGAAGAACACAGTGGAACCACTCCCAAGATCTTTACTTTTGAAATTTTTGTGTCTTGATGAAAAGAAAAGGTCACCATCAGCACCTATTTATAAAACTTACAATATATTAAAGAAAATAAAATTTAAAATGAAAGTTTGTTTCAACCATGAAAACAGACTACTAAATATATTATATCTTTCTGTGAAGAGCCAGTTTTCCATGAATGTATCAGATTAACTTGGTTCTAAGTTTTATTGGGTTGCAACATTAACCATATTATGAGTAAAGAGTAACAAGAATGATTTCACAACTAACAAAGGAACAGAATTCCATACTTTACTCCATGGGCCCTACTTTCTCTGTGCAGGCTCACATACGATATCTGTATCTCTATGAATGAGAAGTAATATTGCCAAATAATATCACAAAGTGCCCACAAAAAGCCAGGGCTCCACAAAAGCATCCTAGGCCACTGTGGCTTCTTTTGGATGGTCCTACTCTCCATGTGACATGTGTGCAAGGAGAGTAATCAATGGAGACATCCATCCACATTCTGTTCTTAGTGGGGCAGTGCAGTCTTAGTTTTTCTTCCTCCAAGTCAGTGAATTACAAAACATCTGTGCCCTAGAGTCCTAGTTTCTCTTGTTCCACAACAAAATTATAGGCCTTTGCACTGAAAAGCTTAAACTCCTAGAAATTTTAGAGTGGAAGGTAAAAGATAAGCAAAGGACTCATATGGTGAGTAAAGAGAGAAGAGCTCTGGGTTCCCCATGTACGAAAAAGAGAAACAAGGCTGTGAGGGCAGCTCTGGAGAGGAGGGCACTCATATACCAGTTTTGACACAACGACAGCCAGTCATTCACCACTGAAGCCATGGGAATAACACAGAAGACACCTGTGGCCCAGCCTGAATCAGGGGAAGGGGAGCTGTGAGGAGTGAATGAGAGAGCCCACCAGGTACCCCACAGACGATGTAGGGACACTCAACCATAATACTTAGAAAACATTGCAGAGGGAGCAAAAAGACCACCAAACACTAAACCTAAGCCTTACTCCATGATCTGGGGGCCTCGGGAATCCTCTGCCAACCACCCCATGTAGTATAAGCCTAGGGAACAACAAAAACTCCAAAACCATGACTAAATCAGGCATGACGATATTTTGGCAAATGTGATCATGGAGCCAGATTTATTCTAACTTGGAAACAAAAGAAGATCAATATAGTGTACCTTACACTTAGGTGTAAACTCAAGTTTTTCACCTAAATACATGTAGGAAAGAAATTTTAAAATTTTGCACATGTCTTATACATATCATTTTTGAGTTTGTTTCTTTTTGAGGAAAATTCAGAAAGAGAGCTCCTTGGGTAAAATTTGGAATACAGATTAGAATATTTATTTCCACGAGAGGAAAAAAAAACCTATATTAAAAAAATAAAGAAAGATAGAGACTACATGAGGAAAAGAGTCTGCCTTTGAAATCAAGTTTACCAGAGGAATTTGAAAAAATTAGCTCAAGCTTCACAGTTCATCAAATCCCATATTTTAAAAATCAGCCCATAAAGAATTGCACACAAGATGTATCAAAAAAGAGAATGTTTGATTGATTAATACTGTTCTTTCTTCCTATTTTTTAGATTTCACAAATCTTTTTTTTATTTATTTTTTATCTTTTTCAGTGTTCCAAGACTCATTGCCCATTCCCCACACCCAGTGCTCCATGCAATAGGTGCCCTCAGTGCCCACCACAAATCTTTTTGCCAAATAGTTATAAACTCTCAAAGTCCTTTCCAGTGATTTATCTTTATCTTTCATAGATGACAGCTCCACTCTGCTTTCCTATTTTTAAAAGATGAAACTCAAGACATCTCAGGTGTTTCACTTTAATGTTATAAGAATTTCTGGGTCTTATTCCATCCCGATTTTATTTTGTTAATAGAATTATAAAAATAAAAAATAAAAATGTGCAAATATGCCAATAACAGAATGTACACCATTACTCAAAAGAATTTACAATTTTCTTTGAACTTGAATTCATCTCAAGTTTATCAAGATAACTGATCTTTAAAAGCCTCATAATAAATAGTATAAATAAATATAAAGTAGTGCTTTATAAAAAAGGGAATATTTCTAGAAAATGCCAGAGACTATTTCAATTCATTTGTCTTCATAACTTGAAAAACGAGGCATTTCCCAAAATCTTGGTAAGTCAGCTACTTACACTGTCATGCACAGAGAGAGCTATGGTCCCAGGTAGGGGTGGACAGTCGAGTAGGGGAAAGGGAGTGAGAGGAAGTAGATAAATAAACTTGCAGTGCCAATATCTTACTTTAAACAGACTGAATATTAAAAAATTGGATTTGAAAAACTGCTAATGAGACACTAAGTTCCCTTATAGAATGATTCTTTCCCATAGGATTTCTTAGAGGCACAAAATACTCTGTTCCTTATCTAATTAGAGAAAAGCACTGTGTTAGGACAAAAGAGTGAATGCTTACTGAAATTAATGCATCATGGACCTGTCTCCTACAGGGAGGTCCTGGTCTTTAGTACGTGAAAAAATATTTACACACCTTTTCAGGACTTTCTCTAATCTATACAACATGTCAGTTCTGTATAAATAAACCAGAAAATGTATCTATCATCTATATCACAATAACTGATATTAGTAAAATATACTATTTATAAAGAACTTTTAGATTCACTTTTTAAGTTCTTACAAATCCATGAGGTACAAAGTATTGTTTGTTTTTTTTTTTTAAAGACTTCATTTATTTATTTATTTGAGAGAAAGAAAGAGGGAGAGAGAATCTGAAACAGACTGCACTGTGCACAGAGCCCAACACAGGGCTTGATCCCACAACCACGAAACCACGACCTGGGCTGACAGCAAGAGTCGGACACTCGACTGACTGAGCCAACCAGGCATCCTGAGGTCGAAAGTATTATTAAAGTCCTCACTAGCAGTGAGGAAACAAAGGTCAGAGGATCAAAAGCAAAGTGCCCATATTCTTTCTGTGTTCAACATAGATGTTGTTCAATGTAACCACTACTGGGAAGCTGACCTTTCACACCGAGGGTTCACAGGCAGCATGTCTAGTCCAGATCCAAAGAGCTTGGCAGTGGACACCCACTGTGTGTTGAGCCTGGCTGGGGTCATCGAGCAGCTAGGGGGCCACCACTGCTTGGTGCTGCCCACTGTGCTGGTCTGTGCTGGCCTGACGACCAAGCTGATGCACAGCCCTCCATGGTGAAGCCTCGGCTTCTAACGTTGTCTTTCATCGTGTCTTTAATGCTTTTGTTCTGACCACCTTGCTTCAGCAAAGCATGACTCCCACGTCCACCCACATGGATTCATCATCCGTCAGCTCAGTGCACATCTCAGGAGACCTGTGTGTCTCCTGATCAAACACTGACACTGAAAGCCAGAGCACCTTTGGTGAGGCCCTCATTGCTGGTGATGCCATGATTGGATACCAGTAAAAGCATGTAACTCAGGGCTTCTTAGGCATTTTCTTCCTTCACAATTCCTAGTTCCACCAAATCCCCACCACCATCCCGAACTTCCCCCTCACCACACACACACACACACACACACACACACACACACACACAGACACATGCACACACTCATTTCACTCAACTGGAAAAGATGGAATGCCCTATTCAGTCGTCCATTCTGAGTAGGTAAATTTAGAGCTCTGAAATTCACATGAATTGTTTTTTAAAACATGTAACAAACACTTAAATGGTACCTACTATATACCAGATGCTGTTGTAAGGAATTTACAAATAATAGCTCATTTAATCCTAACAATCCAGGTCTCCATTTCACAGATATTAAAACTGATGCAGGGAGGTAGCTTGCCCAAGATCACTCATAGGAAGTTGGAGGTCAAGTTTCTAACTCGGGGACTCTAGTTCCTGCATCCATCTCTCACCCATGACAAGACTCTACAACTGGGTGGGGCACATAAGGAGAGTTTTAAGAAAGGATGGACAGAAAATGAATAATGACATAGCATGAACTAAAGGACACACGCCCTCAGGTTGAGGAGACATAAGTATTCTCAATAGACTGATAAGGCAGCAGCACAGATTCTCTGCCCACAAATCAAACAATACTTGGGAATTTCAGGCTTCCCAATTTTCAACACCCTTTCTTCCCTCCCACTGCTACCCCACACCAAAAAAGAACCAATCTGGAAACCTCTCACAAGCCACTCTCCTTCCAGCTCACAAGGGAGGGCTTATTTATAATATTTTCTCCCTCTTAATTGTCAAGATATAGAGTTTATATGGTCCCCATAAAGAGAGGTTTGCTTTTTTAACTTCCAAATAATTGTTTTATAAGCTGTAGCCCACAGACATGTCCCTGAGCTGACAAAAGGGAAAGGGAAAAAAAAAAAAAAAAAAAAAAAAAGCTTTAGTAGTTTTACATCTCAAATATCTATGACACTGGTGTTTAGAGGGAAGGTGTTGGTTTGTTTTGTTTTAAAGGACTCATTCCTCTTTTTTCTTTTGGCATTCAAATCACATGGTTGTACATTGAAAAACGTGTTTGATCCACATCCATCTGTAGGTCTTTTGTGTGGTAATATTACACACATCTCACTATTTTCCTTAGCTTCTGGTTTATTTTAAGATGACTTAGAGAAAGTGGTAATGTTATAGCTCCAAATTTATATTATAATATTGGTTTTTCTCTGGCCTGAAAAGGACTAGTTGTTCCCCATTCTGTGCTGCATCAGCTCAACTTTTTCACTGAGTTATTATTGACCTGTATTTAACTATCTGGGTGGGCTTCTGGTAATAATTAAACCCCCACTTCCATTAAATCCCAGGGTGAGGAGTGAGGGTAATGGCAGCAGAGCTCCTAGTAATGTTTCACCATCATAGAGAAGGTTTAAAGGACACTTGTGTGTTCTTTGTTTTTCAGGCCATAAAACTATAAACATCTGATGATAAAGCATCCTTTTAAATACTCTGAATAATTTATTGGGTTCTTGCTTACAGCAGGGTTCTATTGTTTTTTGACACTGCATTTCTACAAATTAGGCAGTGGTTTTGGAAACACATTAAAGACTCCTTCAAATAACACTTTAGTCCAAATCCCATCAGGAACAGATTTGGAATACTTTACTCTGAACTTCAGCATCTGAAAGAAAAAGAGAGACAGAGAGAGAGGAGGAAGAAGGGAGAACGAGAGACTATTACAGAGATAGCATGGATCACTGGCAAAAAAATGTTCTGGAATCCAAAAATGAGTATTAATTTCACCTCTCCAAGTGCTTCACTGGGATCCAAAAATAAACAAAACCATCCTTAGGCTACTGTCATCTAACCCCAAAACTCAGAGATTGGATGCATCAGTTAAAACTAGATTGGGTGCATTATTAAAAATATACTAACAACAGTGGTATAAATATATAATAAAAGCCTGGGTCGAGCCGTTGATGGCTGTTCCAATCAACCCATAGGTAGGAACTTTGGCTTCTACTCTGTGGAACTTCTCCACCCTTGGTTTGCTAACTCATGTCTTAAGATGGTTCCTTGACCTCTAGCTATCATGTCCACCTTCCAAACAACAAGGATAAGGAATAGAGAAGCAACATGTTCCCTTCCTTAAAGAACACTTTGGAAGTCTCAACACACCTTCCATATCACATTTCATGGTCTAAACTAAGTCACATGGCTACACACCTTTGTCACAAGGAAGCAAGCAAAGGTAAACTTTTACAAAGTAGCAAAGTGCCCAGTGTTGCAAACAAGACAGCAGGCCCGAAGTGGAGTTAGTTATGCTAAGCCTCACATCACCATATCAAGACTTAATTACAGTTTCAGCTCTACCAGAAATGGAATCTTAAACCAGTCAGCCAGGACTCTCCTGATCAGCACTGTTAAGCAATCTGTCTGATAGACCCCAGTCATCCCCAAAAGGAAAGTAACCTTGCAATAACCAATCAACTTTCTACAACTTCCTCCTTCCCACTCCTTTCTGCCTATAAAAGTTTTTCATCTTATACAGTTTCTGGGAGCTCTTTTTCTTTTTTTAATCAGTCCTTTGCCTTTTATTTTGAAAGTAAAGTAAGTATAAGTGTACCATTCACACAAAATATTTACTGAGTATATGTGTGCTCATGATATGTTTGGTGTCTCTTCTGCTTCTTTTCAATTCTTTATTTAAATTCAATTTTCTTAACATATACTGTATTATTTGTTTCAGGGGTAGAATTTGATGGTTCATCAGTTGCATATAACATCAATTCACAACAATGCAGATGGACCTAGAGGGTATTATGCTAAGTGAAATAAGTTAGAGAAAGACAAATACCACATTTTCACTCATACATGGAATTTAAAATATGAAACAAATGAACGTAAGGGAAGGGAAGGAAAACTAAAGTAAAATTAGATGAAAGTAGAGAGGCAAATTATAAGAGACACTAAACTCTTGGAAAATCAGAGCCCCTTTTTATCACCAAGCTTGGATGTTGCCGGATTCAATTTGATTTTTACTCAAACTCAAAAAAAAAAAAAAAAAATCATAATATGCCTCAGTTTATCTTTTAACACCAGCTTAGCAGGAAGCAGAGAATGGATTTAGGGAGGTAACTGGCAGTCTCTGCCCACAGAAATGAAGGTCTCCCTTTTAGAATATTGAAATGTGTCAGTGAAACATAATACTTTCTCCAAATATGGCATTTAGACAACACTGTATGGGGCTAAGCTGTTTTCTCTCTTCACCCTAGCCCTCCCTGACCTATACCATCATCGATATTGCCCACCAGCACCATCCTCAAATCTGACAATGTCCTTCAGTTTTGCAACAGATTATCTAAGTTACCTGCCTTGTTTAGAGGTATGAAATTAGAAGACACTTTGTAAGGAAAAGCTTATCAAAACATCAAAATATAATAGTAAATACTAGAAGTAGCTAGTAGTACAAACTAGCAAGAGACAGAATTCACTTCTGAAACCATTGGAATAAAGATCTAGGAAGAAATGAAGAGGTGTGATGACGCTAAGAAGAGGAGCAAGAAGCCAGAGAAGGCTGCAGCTGACACGTTGTATGACACATGTGATTCAACCCTCAGCACGAGGGCTATGCCCACCCCCGCATCAACTGTCTCACTTCATTCTCACAAAAGCCCTACAAGACAAGTACTTCTTTTTTTTTTTTTTTTTTTTTTTTACTATTTTACAGATAAGGAAATTGAAATTCAAAAAGGTTTTGAGACTTGAAGTCACACATATGGTAGATGGCAGAAATAAAATGAAAAGAGAATCAGAAAGAGTCACAAAAATTACTAACCAGTAAGATGACCCAGAGGAGTGAGTTCTTGCATGGAGACAGGCCACTCTGTGAGGAGCAGGGACCTCTGATGAAGAAATAACACCAACCCAGGGCAGCCTAGCAGAAGAGGAGCCAGGAATCACACCTTGAACTCCCTCTCAATACTTCTGCTAATCTCCTGCAGATGCCTCTGTTGGATCAAGCAAAACAAAAGTCCAAGTGCAAGGAGTTCTCAATATAATCTACATAGGTCAACCTCCCAGAGCAGAAAGCAGGTTATAAGGGGAGGGCTGAATCTGGAGGGGTAAACAAGATTCCAGCACAGAAAGTGAGCCATCACTGTTCTTTCACTGTATTCAAGGACCACAAATGGGTGAGTAATATAATTTTGCTCATTTTACCATTAAAACTTCCCTTCCTGTTGTCCCACTGACACCTACACAAGCAGATCAGGATACAGGATGTGATTCGCCACCTTCTTAATGTCTGCAGGTAGCAAGTTAGAGCCTTGGCCCACTACATCTAAAAGTTTCCAAAACCTGAGCTAGACTATATAAGAGAGAGATAATCGACTATCTTATTTTTTAAATTATGTTGGTGGCACAACTAACATAATTTCTTTCATAGTTTGAAGACACTCAAGAATTTTCTCTTATTTTCACACCTCACCCTCTGCCCACTCACCTCCCCCTGCCTCATTCCAGCCACTGGAGGCTGGGCCACATGCACAGGAGATGGTGGCTGAGGGACACAGTGGGGCAAAGCGCAATGGCCATGCTCCAGCCCCCATGACCAGTAAGGTACATCACCTGTTCTGGGCTAGGTTCACAGAACACATGGACTTCAGCCAGCATATCTGATTACAATTAAAGAGGCACCCTTGTTTTCTTAAGAAATTTAAAAAGAAACAAAAAACAAAACAAAAAAAACCTTTCTCCTTTTATACAATTCATCTATTTACCAATGCATCTTCTACTTTGGCTTTTAACTCTTATTTTAAGGGAAAGAAAATAACAAGGCACCAACATTCTTCAACTCACTGTTTTCCAACTTGAAGACATGTCTCTACCAAGACCTTTCACTTTGGTGAGCTGTTCTCTATTCTATCCTCTAAAAGTTATCTGTTTTCCATTTTTCTTCTCTTTTGCACACTATCTTTGTGCTTATCCTGCTTTTCTGGTCTTTTCTGGCTCAACATTTTCTTCCCACCTACTCATTTTTTTTTCAAGAAAGCCTGCTTAGATTAACCCATTCCCCAGAGGAGATCTGGTTTACTTTAAATTTCCATAGCAACTATCCTTGTCAGCAAAACACTATGGAGCTTCATTATCTATTAGTACTGCCTAATTTTTCCTTAGATTGTTTTAAGAAATTTATATTATATTTGTATGGAAATCAGCCTCTTTTTTTTTGAGGATGTACTCTTTCATTGTATAAACTTACTATAGTTTTTAATCAGTTCTCTATTGATGGACATTTAAATTCATCCCTTCATTGTTTCATCATAATGAACAAAGCTGTATTGATTATAGTGATAAATACATATCTGTGCCCCTTTGGGTATATTCTGTAGGACAGATGCTGAAGATTGGATTTGATTGGTCAAATGGTTTACATATTTATTACTTTAAAATAAATGACCAAATTTCTTTTTTAAAATGTATTATCAGCATTTGGACCTTACCTTGTTTAAACTGTTCTCATATCCCTCCACAACCTGCCTTGTAAAATGGATACTACTAATCATTAAAATATTTTCTCAGTCTCAAAGGCAAAAGTGGTGCCTGAATATATTCTTTTGGATTTCTATGATTAACAGTAAGATGGAGCATTTTCCCACTGTTTATAGACCATTTATATTTGTTCTCCAACTTGCCACTTAGCTTTTCCCCATCTTCTTCTTGGATATCTTTTTCTCATTGACTCACATATATTCTCTATATTGTATAGATTAAAACTTTATTTAAAGCATATAGCATTATATATTTTCAATATTTTCTCCTAGTCTCATGCTTGCCATTGATTAATTGGTTTCTTTGTGGATATGAATTTTGAGTTTTTGCATGGTAAAGCATATGAACTTCTTTAAATAACATAATTATAAAAATATGAAAACTTATCAAAGCATAAAACTTCTCTCTCTCTCTCTCTGTCTCTGTCCCTCCCTGCCTCCCTCTCTTCCTGTCTCTCCCCACCTGCCACCCCTTCCATCCACATATTTCTGAAATTTTTATCCACTTATTATTCTTTTTCAATCTGAAAACTCTCCTTCAGCTTTGGAAATGTTCTCAGATTATGTAATAATATCCTCTCCTCTATTTTCTCCATTCTCATTTTCTGAACCATCTGGAACTTTTGAACTGGCCTTTCAAGTTTCTTTTCTTTTCTCTCTAATCTACCTTTTGATTTGCCATACAGTTTCTGGGAAATTGTCTCAGTTTCATCTTCCAAATATTCCACACAGTTTTACATTTGTTTTCATATTTTTAATTTCCAAATCACCTTATTTTTGTCTATTAAATGTTTTATTTTTATAGCTTTCTCCTTTTTTTAATATTTTATTTATTTCTTTGACAGAGAGAGAGAGATCACAAGCAGGCAGAGAGGCAGGCAGAGAGAGAAGAGGAAGCAGGCTCCCTGCCCAGCAGAGAGCCTGATGCGGGCCTCGATCCCAGGACCCTGAGAGCATGACCTGAGCTGAAGGCAGAAGCTTTAACCCACTGAGCCACCCAGACGCCCTAGCTTTCTCCTTTTTATACCATCAGTGGAAAGAATACCTTATCTCTCCAAGGATATTAACAAGACTAAGTTTGTTCCATTTTCTTTTTAAGTTTCCATCTTCCTGCATAGTTTCTGTTTTCCTCCAATTGGTTTATTCTATCTTTTGTCTCCTGGTATCTGGATTCAAGTCATAAATTTCCCTTAAGTGTCTCATGATCCTTGCCATCCATTCATATTTACAAGCAAGGTGCTGCGAAGCTAGGTATATGCTCTGTGCTTGGGGCTTCACTCTCAGGGAGATCTGCCTATGCCACCATGTCAAAGAAGCCCCAGTATTACTCTTTTTTAGGTCATTTCTAGGGCTGGTAGGGGCCATGATAGGAGGACATAATTTTATCCAAATATTAAAGCATTGGCAAAGAGCATTGATGGTTTTAACAGTCAGAAAGTAAACTTTCATTTAACCCCTCATTTTTAATGTGACACCCTACCCTCAACTGTGCCTAGTAC
The DNA here is from genome assembly GCA_004023965.1 of Spilogale gracilis. Lineage (NCBI taxonomy): Eukaryota > Metazoa > Chordata > Mammalia > Carnivora > Mephitidae > Spilogale > Spilogale gracilis. Next base: position 80,397 of record PITA01008711.1, read on the forward strand.
ACCCCAGGCCGGACCCTCTGTTTATATACATCAGACAATAAACTTCAGCCACTGCCTGGAGAGGATGGGGGCAGGCTACAAATACATGGAATGGGTTAAGATCTAAGAGTTTACAAGATGGATGAAAGACCTCAATGTGAGCTAGGAATCCATCAAAATCCTTGAGGAGAACAGAGGCAGCAACCTCTTTGACCTCAGCTGCAGCAACTTCTTCCTAGAAACATTGCCAAAGGCAAGGGAAGCAAGGAAAGAAAGAAACTATTGGGACTTCATCAAGATCAAAAGCTTTTGCACAGCAAAGAAAACAGTCAACAAAACCAAAATACCAGACAGAAGGTGAGAAGATATTTGTAAATGCCATATCAGATAAAGGGCTAGTACCCAAAATCTATAAAGAACTTACTAAAGTCAACACCCAAAGAACAAATAATCCAATCAAGAAATGGGCAAAATACATGAACAGACACTTCTCCAAAGAAGACATCCAAATGGCCAACAGACACATCAAAAAGTGCTCAACATCTTTTGGCATCAGGCTAATACAAATCAAAACCACAGTGAGATACTACCTTACACCAGTCAGAATGGCTAAAATTAACAAGTCAGGAAACAACAAATGTTGGCAAGGATGCAGGGAATGGGGGACCATCCTACACTGTTGGTGGGAATGCAAGCTGGTGCAGCCACTCTGGAAAACAGTATGGAGATTCCTCAAAAAGTTGAACATAGAGCTACCCTACAACCCAGCAATCACACTACTGGGTATTTACCCTAAAAATAAAAATGTAGTGATCTGAAGGGACACACATATATGCACACATACACACATACATATACATATACACAATGGAATACTATGCAGCCATCAAAAAGAATGAAATCCTGCTGTTTGCAACAATGTGGATGAAACTGGAGGTTATTATGCTGAGTGAAATAAGTCAATCAGAGAAATACAATTATATGATTTCTCTGATATGAGGAATTTGAGAAGCAGGGTGGGGGTTGTGGGGGGTAAGGAGGGAAAAAATAAAACAAGATGGGACCAGGGAGGGAGACAAACCATAAGAGACTGTTAATCTCAGGAAACAAACTGAGGGCTGCTGGAGGATGGGGCAGAGGGATTGGGTGGCTAGATTATGGAAAAAACAAAAACTAATAATGAAAAAGAAAAAGATCTGGGAGTCTACTACCTATAAACAAGTTTCAATCTACCATACTTAACAAATCCTTGCCTTGACGTCCCACTTCCAGGGTGATTAGTACTCTGCCAGTTCATGAGACTAGGGATTCCATGATGCGTGTCAGGTTTCTTCTCCACTTTCTTTACTGCTTATTTAAAAATCAGCTCTCTAACATAAGAAAGAGAAGGTGTCTGTGAGGCTGTAGAGAAAACTCTCTTGTACTGTTCATGAGAATGCAAACTGGGGCATCCACTCCAGAAAACAGTATGGAGGTTTGGCAAAAAGCTAAAAATAGAACTACTCTATAATCCCATAATCACCCTACCGGGTATTTATCCCCAAAATTCAAAAACATGAATTCAAAGGGATATACTCACGACTATGCTTATAGCCGTATTATTTACAGTAGCCAAACTATGGAAGCAGCCCAGTGTCCGTCAACAGGTGAACAAATAAAGAATGTGGTATATATACAATGAAATATTACTCAGCCACAAAAAAGATAAAATCTTGCCCTTTGCAATAACATGGGTGGAGATACAGAGTATAATGTTAAGTGAAATAACTCAGAGAAAGACAAATACCATATGATCTTACTCATATGTGGAATTTAAGAAAAAAACAAATGAGCAAGGAAAAAAATTAAAGAGAGAGAGAGAGAGAGAGAGAGAGAGAGAGAGAGAGAGAGAGAAGCCAAGAAGCAGACTCTTAACTAAAGAGAACAAACTTATGGTTACAAGAGGGAAGTGGATGGGTGAAATAGGTGATGGGGATTAAGGAGGGCACTTGTGATGATGAGCAGCAGGAATGTATGGAAATATTGAATCACTACATTATACACCTGAAACTAATGTAACATTGTATGTTAAGTATATTAGAATTTAAAAAACTAAAATAAAATAAAAATAATTCAATGTATTGCATGGACCAAAAAAAATTAGCTCCTCTGTTTTGCTAGATCAGCAACCCCTCTTCCTTCTACTTTCCAACTCTGAAAACGTTATTGTCTCCTCTACAGATCTATTTTCCCTTGTGGGATTATAGCTTTAAGAAATATTTTCCT
>PITA01008712.1:0-82523 GCA_004023965.1 Spilogale gracilis
CAAGCCTTGCTGAAGAACGGAATATGGGTATGGAATGGGAAGAAAAAAATCAGACTGACTGCTAGGTTTTAAACCTTAGAAAGCTGGTAAATAATGATATTTTTAACATGTTGGAAGAAGGGAAGTGTGTATGTGTATGTGTGTGTGTGTGTGTGTGTGTGTGTGTGTAGAGTCTGTTTTGAACATGTTTCACTTGAGATGTTTATTTTTATTTGACATCTTAATGGAGATGTTGAGTGGGCATAGAGATTATGTATTTATGCACACCTCTGAGCAGAAGTTCAGCCTGGCCAGAGATATTTGGAATTCATTAACTTATAGTTGATAATCATAACCAAAGGACAGGATAAAACCATGTGGGGAGGCTATACAGAAATAAAGAGAACAGGGGGTCTGAGCCCAAGGGCACAAGATCATATTGAGGACAGCATTAGGAGGGACCATTGAAGCACTCTGGGAAGGATTCACAGCATAGTGTTCCCAATAATTATAAGTTCTAGTGTGGTTCATAGATATACATACAAATGCAACAAAAATTATTAGTTTATTTATTCTTTAAGATATATAAATATATTATTTATTATTATTTTAAAAGATTTTGTTTATTTGATAGAGAGAGACACATGGAGAGAGGGAACACAAGCAGGGGGAGCGGGAGAGAGTGAAGCAGGTTTCTGCCGAGCAAGAAACCCCATGTGGGGTTCAATCCCAGGACCCTGGAATCATGACCTGAGCAGAAGGCAGATGCTTAATGACTGATCCACCCAGGCACCCCTATTTATTTTTTAAAGATTTATTTTTTAATGAGAGAGAGAGAGAGAGAGAGAGAGAGAGAGAACATGCCAGTGGAGGAGGGGCAGATGGAGAGAGAATCCTTAAGCAGACTCTCCACTGAGTGAGTAGTCTGTCACAGGACTCATCCCACCACCCAAGATCACGACCTAAGCCGAAATCAAGAGTCATACAGGTGCCCCTAAGATTTTATTTGTAAGTAATCACTACATCCAAAGTAGGGCTCAAATTTACAACCCTCAAGAGTCACCCACTCCACTGACTGAGCCAGCAGGCACCCTTGTATTATTGGTTTATAATAGCTCTCTTCTCCTTCTGCCCTACTCTAAGGAGCATCGATATGTTGAGGACGCTTAATTGGTGAACAATGCTGAATTGGGATATATGCTTTTGGGGCTATACTGCACGTGAAGACTTTAGCTAAAGGGAGATGTTGTGAGAGAGGAGTGGTGGGATTTCATTACATTGGAGAGACAGCCTCAGCCAAGGCTATCAAATTCAATAAAAACAATATGTACCTGCTCAACTCACATGGCTGAATTCTGCTAGACAGTTGACAATTTATAAACAACAGTAACAGCCTTAGGGTTATACTTAATCTGATAAGAGGGTGGGAAAAGAGTAGGGGGTTGGGCAGGGAGAGATAAGGCTGTGAAGCTAAATATTAGAAAATTATTATGTTAGCTTCAAGATCTGTCATTGATCCTTACAATTATTACCCTTAAATTCCTGCCTTTTAAAAAACTCTCAAGTTTCCAATTGGGAGTCCCTACTGGCTAAGAAAAATTAGAGTTGTTTTATGTAAGTCCATGCCAGAAAAGGAAACAAAAACTCTTGATGGATGAAAGTAAGTATAAAGCACTCGATTGCATTACACAATCTCTCACGCTTACCTTGTGGAACTTTGCCGAGGTAGTTTTCTTGTCTATACTAGGACCACATACTTTTGTGTCCCCTCATACCTCACCTCCCCCCACTGAAAATGTATGTTAAAAAAGAGAGGAAAACAAAAGATCTCTATTGTCCTTTAAAGTCCAGTTAAACATGGAGTCCTTTCCACAAACTTATTCATCAAGCCGTGTTCCTCTATGTTCCTCTATTTTTCATTCATCTTACAGCTTTTATGCCACTATGTATTATAGTTATTTGAGTACATGAAGTTATTTGCCTTGAACTCCAAGGCCTAGGGAGCAATGCTGTTTAATGCTCAGAACAAGAGGGTGCATTTGGAAGGTCTACAATAACGGCATGCGAGAGGAGGAAAGATGCTCCATGAGGGAAACATGGGAGATGCTAGCCTTTATTCGGAAGAGTTTATGGCAACAATGACGGCATATTTGTCAATGATATATGTGTTTAATGCAGAGGTGAAAATAAAACCACGACTCCACGCCACTATTTACTACCATCTTCCCATTCACTAGTGGTTTCTCAGACTCCATTCCCTCCTAAATCCGGAGCTCAAACCAGGGCTGGGTCTTCCTGGCCAATCGGAGCGCACTCTTCCGCAGTCGTAAGGACGGGGGCAGCCAATGAGAGACCTGGGCGATTTGGTGGGGTGAGACCAGCCGCCCTCTGGTGGAACCCTGGGGGCGTGGTGACGCGTTGGGCGGGGCTGAAGTATGATTGGCAGGGGAGCGATCGGCCGCTAAGAACAGAGACTGAGCGCAGAGCGCGCGAGAGTGGACATGGGCGGGGTAGCGAAACTAGAGCCAGCCAATGGCTGACCCACTACGCACAGAGGGTACGCTAGACCACCAATGGCGGCACGGATATGGCGCCGTGGGCGGGGTTTAGGCTAAAAGAGGCGCAGGAGCCGCGCTGGTTAGTGTCATCCTCACCGTCACCGCGGGCGCGTCTTCCTGGATTCATTCATTCATTTTTCCATTCACGGAGGTAGTAAGGCCTAGTTGAAAGCCATGGAGAGCGCTCTTCCTGCTGCCGGCTTCTTGTACTGGGTAGGCGCAGGCACCGTGGCCTACCTGGCCTTGCGCATCTCGTACTCGCTCTTCACGGCCCTTCGGGTCTGGGGTTTGAGTCACGAGGCAGGGGTCGGACCCAGGCTCGGAGAATGGGCAGGTGAGTGCAATCCAGCGCCGCCCGCCCCCTGTCTCCTGCGGCGGCTCTAGCCGTTCCCGGCGGGGATCTGGCGGATGCTGACCAAGTCCGGGCCCGGCGTCTGGCCTTCCCCTCTCCGGGTCCCCTCTTCTTCCTGAGGCTCTTGCGTCCCTTGCACCCGCTTGGCCCCTAGCCGGCTGCTGGCTTGCCTGGACTCGTGACTTTTTACATAGTAAATACGTTGTCGGCCCAAGTCAGAGAATCTCAGGTGCCACTTGGTGGGCGCGGGAGCAATCTGCCTGAAATCCCAGGGGCTTGTGTCCTTTAAGCCATTCCAGGTTCATGGCCGGGAATCAGTCGCCTTGCTGTCTCCTCTGTCACACTCTGCGCACCTAGGTTCGCTTCTTATTGAATGTTTTTAAAATAAAGGTTTTCTCTTGATTGGAATAGTGAGTGAGTGCCCCCTGCAAAGGATGAAAGGCATTCTGTTGACTTTTTGGAGGGGGGGGAATGGACGAAGAGGACGTAGAATTTCAGAAGTCTTTCTACTTTTTGGAAACTTGCTTCTCTCCAGTTAGTTGGATTCGGCCTAGTTAATGTCAAATTTATAAGGTTTTTGTTTTGTTTTGTTTTTAAATTATCCTTAAACTTTTCTGGAGGTCTGATGTGTAACATAATTATTGCTTCTGCAAACGGGAACTCTCCGTGTAGAAATCAGAAATACTTTTGGCAGAAGGACTCATATATAAGAAAAAAACTTTACCCCCCCAGAGTGAGCTCAGCGTATGGATCTTGTTTCATTCAGTTGGAGGATTTGAGAAAGGTCAGTTTGGAGAAGTTGGGAAAATTACCTGCAGGAAAGTTTTGTGCTTGCTTTTTTTCTTTTTCTCTTTTTTTGCTTTTCTGTATTTTTCATTCCTTTGGTCTTTTTTTTTTTTTAACCAAGTGGTGTGCTCTGGTGGTTCTTTGTGATTGTTTATTCTGCTATTTCATGATTGAATGTACACTTCACCAAGCATTTGATTGAATTTTGGGGGTGGTTAGGGGTTGATTTCAGATTAGGCTCAAGTAGGGTACACAAATAATGGAACCCCATATTCTTCACTTTATTCATTCAAAAACATTTAGAGAACTTAGTAGGAAAAACATGAAATTAACTTTTGGGGATAGCAGTGTGAAGAGAACACTTCTCAAGTAGGAATAGATATGTAAGAGCTCTGTTCATGATGTGAAGCAGATGTTCACATTATAATACTTATTTTTAAAAATCACTTAGTGTTTTCTGATATTCCTTGAAAAACAAGTGAAATACTCAACTTGATTGGAATAAAGTTTGTGATTTCACAATTGACTTGCCCAAGTTCTTGACTGTCCCATTTGGAAAACTTCCTTATGAAGTTTTGAGGTAGTTGCACAAGATTCCAGTGCATTAGGAAATCACATATCAAGATGAAGTTTTGTGATTTGTAAGCAAAGAGTCTTGTTAATAACTTTTTAAAAACTATCTAAAATAGATCGTAGAGTCTAATAACTCAAATGGTCCAAATCACTATCGAAAAGATTTGTCAGAGGAGGGATACTTGTTAAATTGAAGGAAATGTTTAAAAGATTGAGAAATAAAATTAGAACCGAACACTGGGATGTCATAAAGTGACACATGATTGTTGAGTTCAGTCTGTCCTGGATTGTTAGAAAAATCTCTTTTTTAAGTACTTAAGCAGAAGAAATGATCAAGTTGTTATTTGTAACATTGTATGTATGTGGTGGCCTGAATCTTAAAATCTTTCCTTTACCTCTCCAAATTCAGGGAATCTTTGAAAAACAAAATTAAGAGTGCTTCATCTTAAACAGCTTCTTTGCAGTTAGAGGGACGAACTGAAATAATTTGACAAAGTAGTAGAGATGATACTTGAATAAGTAAGGTTAAATGTGATGAAAATTAAGTAAATAATTTGTTCAATCGAAGTTAGGATTATTAGAATTCATTTTTGTGTATAAATAGCACTAGAAAGTTTTCTCCCCTATAAAATTGCTATCTTCATACTGTGCAGCCTTCTTTGAATAAATGGTGGTAGCAGGCAGTTTTATGGAGACATTTTCTACTTTCTACCACTAACATTTAACATCTTTTTCTCCATAACGAAGTAAATGTTTTAAGTTGAATTGATAATATTTTTATTCTTGTTTTTATAAAGTCTCTTCATATAAGTATGTTTAATTTCTCTTTCGATTTTAAGATCTGAAAGGGAGGGAGGGTGTGCCCCCATTTTCTTTTTTTCCTTTTTTCACAGTAACTGGTGTATTGATCAGATTTAAGTGCTTCTAAACTTAAAAACAAAAGCTTGGAAAAATAAATAAGTCATAGGGATGTAATGTACAGCACGGCAACTGTAGTCAATAATACTTTCCTGCAGATTTGCAAGTTGCCAAGAGATTAAATCTTGAAAGTCATCACAAGAGGTGTTTGGCGGCTCAGTCGATGGAACATGTGACCCTTGATCTTGGTTCCTGAATTCAAGCCCCGCATTGAGCAGGACAAAGTTGCAAGAAAAAAGCTCTGCAAATATGTATGGTGATGGATGTTACCTAGGCTTACTGTGGTGATCATTTCACAAGATATACAACTATCAAATCATTATGTTGTACACCTGAAACTAGTATAATGTTGTATGTCATTATATCTTCACAAACAAACAAAACCCCCAAAGCTTGTAAAAACATGAGAACAGGTAGGCTTTGCAATCAGTAAAAATATGCCAGACCACATATTCCTTCATCTAGTTAGGTTTTAAGACCATGAATTACTTGGCCCATACTCTAGTTATCTCCTTCTTGTAATCCAGAGTTAAACCGTCTCTTTCCCCCAATTCTCTCCAGTACCATTCCTACTGGGGTGAGTTATGCTGATTTCACCAGGTTCCTGGCAGATGGGTTTTGCCAGTTTTGCCTGTAATTGTTAGGGGATACTTCCCATATTTCTTAGAACAAAGAGCTTCTGTGGAACTGGAGCTTTACTTGGTTGAAGGTCACTGTAGGAAGTAATCAGAAGAGTGCTAACCGAAGTGGTCAATTTGTACTAAATAAAGGAGAGAATAGCCGTTACTGTGGAACATTAAAGAATGTAATCTGTAGGCTTTGGTTGGAGTACAGATAAATTTTGCATTTATTTGAGCAGTTTCCATCGTTGCAATTCATCTAAAGTGATTGATATTGAAATAATGTGGAGGTGATAGAGGGAAAGGCAAGGTAAGTATACTTCTACAGCCAAGGTACTTTATAGCTTTAAACCCAAGACAACACTCTGAGCTCTTAGACGCTGTTGCTCCAGGTGGCAAAAAATAAAGGATCCTCTAAGCAGTTAGATTTAAAGAATAGCCTAATTAGATACACTTTATATACCATACAATTTACCCATTCATAGTATACAGTTTAAGGGGTGCCTGGGTGGTTCAGATGGTTAAGTGTCTTCTTCTACTGGGATTGAACCCCCTGTCTGGCTCCCAGCTCAGCGAGGAGTCTGCTTCTCCCTATCTCTCTACCTCTCTCCTTGCTGTGCTCTCTCTGTCTCTGTCTCTGTCTCTCTCAAATGAGTAAGCAAAATCTTAAAAAAAAAAAAAGTAAAGTGTATAGTTCCAAGTTTTTAATTATAGTCACAGGGTTGTGCAACCATTATAATCTAATTTTGGAACATTTTCATCTTCCTTAAAACAAGCCCTGTACCCATTAGCTGTCACTCCCCAACCCCTACCCCCTCAATCCCTTGTCAACCACTAATCTACTATCGGTCTCTATATATACATTATATACATGCCTATTCTGGATATTTCCTATAAATGAGATCCTATAATATGAAGTATTTTGTGACTGGCTTTCATTTAGCACAGTGTTTCCAAGTTTCCCCCACGTTGTGACATGTTTCAGTGCTTCATTTCTTCTTATTGTTGAATAATATTCCATTCTGTGAAGTGAGTTTAGATTTTGCAAAGGGTCTTTCTTTACCTCTGCATTTTGCTATCCGCACATTGTATTCGCAGATCCCTGAGATTTTGCAGCTCTGGATGCTGATGGAACTCATTTGGCCCTGTAGTATTCCAGGGTTTTTCCTGATTCAGTGGACAGTGAAGACTTAGAAAGGTCATGGGGTGGTGGGTTTTTTTTATAGAAAAGTCATCCATCAAACTGGCTTTGCTTAGCCAAGCTCCAAGAATCAAAAGATTCTCAAAATCAAGTGTGGTGCATAATTTCTGTTTTTACTTTGTATATACTCCACAGAATTGGTCTAGTTGCCTCCAGTGGCTGAGGGCTGCCTGAGTAACCAGGGCCCATTGGCAGTAGGTCCTTTTCTTTAACTGGGTTTTGAGGTATCATTTGATTTGAGGAATTATGTATGAAATATTAATTATTTAAATTGGCAAGCCCAGAAGTCATATTAATAATTGTCATTTATTGAATGCTTGAAGTGTTCCAGGCATTTGACAGGAGGTTATCTTTAAACAGTCTTTGAGCTCTGCCCTATTATTGCTATTGTATAGAAGAAGAAACGGAGGCTTAGGTAAATGACTTCCTTTGTCTGTGGTTTCACAGCTAGTGAGTTGGAAGATGAGAATTTGAAGCCAAGTTGTCCGATTTGCAATATGCATGTGCTTATGCGTTGGTGACTGGCTTATAGACTGCATGAGTACTGGGGGGTGGATTCCTTTGTATCTTAGGAACATACTGCTTTATTTTATTTTTTAAATTTTAAATTATTTTTTAAAGATTTTATGTACTTGAGAGAGCGAGCGAGAGAGCACGAGCCAGGGGGAGGGGCAGAAGGAGAGGAAGCCCCACCAGGCCCATCCCAGGACCCTGAGATCGCACCTAAATCAAGTCAGATGTTTAAGCTTTTGTTTTTCCTTAATCTTTACCCACCTCCCCCTAAGGTGGACCTTGAACTCACGATCAAGAGTCACAAGCTCTACTAAACAAGCCAGCCAGGTGCCCTGAAACATACTGCTTTTTAACCGAAGGCAGACTTTCAAATCTGTACATGCTTAGTGTTTCTGGAAGCATTGTGGACTAGGTAGCACTTGGAATCAAGTAGCTCGGGATTGGTCAGAGAGAGCCGCCCTGGGGGAGCGTTGACTGAAGGGAAAGGTGTTAGTCTTCTGAGGCTGGAAATTGGGACGGCTTTCATGAAATGGGGCCTGATGGACTGGAGCTGAGAAACGTGGGCTGGGTGGGCTGGGTGGGCTGGGCGGGCTGGGCTTAGTGTGAGAGGGGGTGGAGGGGAAGGAGCCAGGAAGCAGGTCTATTTAATCTAACCTGAGAACAAAGGCTTTGAAGCAGAAGGATGATGTTATTGAGTTGCAACTTTAAACAGAATTCTTCGTTTCTCTGATCTTCCTGACATTGTTGCATTGCTACAGGGACGGACCAGTGCAAGTTGTTCAGATAATCTCAGTCAAAATTGCCTTAAAACCCCCTAAAGGGGGCGCCTGGGTGGCTCAGTTGGTTAAGCGACTGCCTTCGGCTCAGGTCCTGATCCCGGAGATCTGGGATGCGTCCCACATCGGGCTCCCTGCTGGGCAGGAAGCCTGCTTCTCCCTCTCTCACTCCCCCTGCTTGTGTTCCCTCTCTCGCTGTGTTTCTCTCTGTCAAATAAATAAAATCTTAAAAAAAAAAACCCCAAACCCTAAGGACCCCAAATGCAAAATCATACTTTAGAGTATGGGAGGCTACTTTTGTGCCATTCCTGGTTATCATCTTTCAGAGACCATTTCTCTCTGGGGGGAAAACTCTAATCACTGCAGTGTGGGAAGTTCTACTCTTACCAGGAACTGGGTGATAGGGTTGTTGCATGAACCCTGAAACTGGGTTACTACTTTCTTGAGGTCAGTTCATGAAACCGTGGTGTGGTAGTTGAGAAGCCTGCCACAAATCCCGTATCAGAGGGAATGCTGTGTTTTATTTATTCACTTTGTCTAGTCAAACAAGGGCCTTGCCCCATCTCTGACCGCCAGTTCCAGGAAGAGCCTCCAATTTCTGCCAAGTTATCTTTAGCAATATTAAGTGAAGTTATTTTGTATTTAAATGATGAAGCCAGTGGGGAAAGGAAGAAAGGCTAGCAAACTTAAGATTTAGACAATTACTGTCTCTCAAGAGTATTACATTGGTTAATAATAGTGATGATGGCTTCGGCTTTGGAGCAGAGCAGGAAGGGTGAGCTTTGCTAGTGGCTAAAATGTTTGACTTTGGGCAAAGATAGTTAACCTCCGAGAGTAACTTTCTTCATCTTTCTAAAGGGGGCTTATACTTTCCAGGAGTATTGACAATGAAATGAGATGTAAAAGAGGCTCTAGTGTAGTCTTTTGTGTATTTTATGGACACTAAGTAAATATTTAAAGACATTTTTTTATTTGTATATATTACTCTTATTTAATGAAGGGGAATTATTGAAACCATTTGTATATGTTACTCTTATTTAATGAAGGGGAATTATTGAAACCAAGAATAATAAAGTTCACTCAGCTGATAAAGGATTAGAAATTTGAAGTTATGAACAGATCAATGAAGAGGTAATTAGTGTTACTTGAGGAAGATTTCTTGGTTTTGTGAAAAGATTGACCAAGTGCTTCCCTGAAATATGGCTCCTCTTAGTGAACCTAAGATATGAAGGTTTAGGAATATTTTGTTATATGCAACCTTTCAGTTAAATTTGTAAAAATCTTAGAATTATCTTTGGGACACCTGGGTGGCTCAGTTATTAAGCGTCTGCCTTTGGCTCAGGTCATGATCCCAGGGTTCTGAGATCAAGCCCCGCATTGGGCTCCCTGCTTGGCCGGAAGCCTCTTCTCCCTTTCTCACTCCCCCTGCTTCTGTTCCTTCTCTCGCTGTGTTTTTCTCTGTCAAATAAGTAAATAAAATCTTAAAAAAAAAAAAAAGAATTATCTTTGACTCTTCTTCTCTCACCCCATATACAGTCTGTTAGGAAATCCCATTGTGTCTAACTTCAGAATATTCAGAATCCAGTGACTTCTACACTCTGGCTTAAGCCACTGAAATCTCTTGCCTTGATATAATGGCAAGATTAAAGTTTGAACCAAACCTTGCTAATAGGTAAGGTTGAGTAAATGAGTGAAAAATAAATTCGAGGAGCTATTGACCAAAATACAGGTTGATTATTTTGAAGGCCTGATAAAATACGCCCATGCCTTCTGAACCTTCAGACTTTTTGCATTGTTGAAGACATTGAACCAAATTCCCTGGAAAATCTCTTGGGTGGGGAAGCCATTGACTGGTAAGTGTATATAGCCAGTAACTTCTAGACAGGTAACCGCAGAGTGTTGGATATATAGTTTATTTGCCTCATGGAAAGAAATGAATACAACAGTTGGGTGATAATTTTTACAGAACTTTAGTCAGTCATTTTGTGAGACAGTTAAGAAAACTGAAATGTCTGTAGGAGGCAGAAGAGAACAGTGATGGAGTAATGAAACCAGAAGGGCTTTGGGTGACCTCTTCAGTTGAACTATTAGGGAATATGCTGCAAGATCATGCATCCAGTTAGAGAATGGTCAGGCAAGTCGGGGCAGTGGCAAAGGGCAGAGAATGGTGGATGCCTCGGTGGTAGACTGAGTAAAAGTAGGGAGTGGTGAGCAGCAGGCTCTGACACAGTGAAGAGATTTGTCAGGGTGATAGTGGTAACAATGAGGTTGCCAGCAGAACTGGACTTGATTATGCATCACTGCAACTGGTATGGGGCAAAAACAGTCCTCCCTGTATGAGAGCCTGACCTCTAGAAGAAGTGACATGCATCTGTAGCCATCGAGGGTACCATTACGCCATGCTCTTGGTACACCCCTTCACAGACGTTAAGACTGGGGGAACTTTTTCATTGTATACAGTGGTATAAGCTAAGTGAGTTGATCTTAGCTACTCTTACCTACTACTGTCTCAGCTGTGCTTATCCCCCCAAGTATCTCTTACCTACTACTGTCTCAGCTGTGCTTATCCCCCCAAGTACAGGTTATGTTGATGACACTGAATTGCCAAGGAAATAGTATATTGTTTTAGTATGTGTTCCTCAAGGTGGCAAGGAAAGGCTACAGTATGTTTTAGAAGTTTAAATGCCAGTTTTAGTGCTCCCTTAACATTCTTAGTATGTAGAAAACTCATTCTCCAGATTGGTTTTACTGTAATGACTAGCATTAACTGCTCACGACCAAGCTAACTCCAGTAGAAATATTACCAAGCTTGCTTTAATGATAGCTGAACCTCCAGACTTGTCACATAAACAGAGCTAGCTGATACAGTAAACAAGCTTTCCTAATCTTGCACCTCCAGTCTAATAATTTTGCCAGGGAACAGGGAGCTGCTGCTTATCTGTGTTTTCCAATACCTCTCATTGCCTGTCATGTGAAAGCAGGTGATGATCTCTTTATAGATAATGTGAAAAAAAACCACAGTGGGTTAGACAATGGTGTTCACACACTCTGAATTAGGGGAGGCTGAATTAACGAAATTGTACTGTAATGATGACATCTTAATTTGCAAAGTGATTTTGCAAGCATTCTCAAATGATTTTCACAACACCCTGTGAAGCAGGTTAGGGTTGGTTTTGTTATTTCTACATAACATGGCAGCATCAGAGGCAGAATTGGTGACTGGCGGAAGGCTTACAACCAGTGGCAGAAGAAATTGAGTCTAGGTTTTTGGACTCCAGGCTCTGTGTTCTTTCTACTTTCCTGCCAAAGAAAGATTCTTAAGGCAGTTTGGATTACCCGTACAAGAGCTTCTAAATTGGAGACTTTCTCAAATGTTGAGTGAAAGCAAAAGGTCTATTTATGCCATGACAATATCCAAACTCACATGGATCATAAAAATAACTGGATGTGCTTGTTAAAAATACAGAGTCTAAGGCTTCACTATAGACCTACTAAATCAAAATCTCTAAGAAAAGAACATGAGCAAATGTATTTTTAATAAACAAGATGATTATTAAGATCACACTTGGGGTGTCTGGGTGGCTCAGTCATTAAGCGTCTGCCTTTGGCTTGGGTCATGATCCCGGAGTGCTGGGTTGAGCCCCACGTTGGGACACTCCCCCTGCTTGTGTTCCCTCTCTTGCTGTGTTTCTCTCTGCCAAATAAATAAATAAAATCTAAAAAAAAAAAAAAAATCACGCTTTTCGGGAGACACTGGACTATAGTCAAGCTAGCCCTAGAAGAAGATTGGACTAACGCGTGCAGACTTTTAGCTGGACGTCTTTTCTTGGTACCAGGGCTTGATTTATAATAGTGTTAAAAGTCCCAATGATTGGGGCGCCTGGGTGGCTCAGTTGGTTAAGCACCTGCCTTCGGCTCAGGTCATGATCCCAGAGATCCGGGATCGAGGCCCACATCGGGCTCCCTGCTTGGCGGGAAGCCTGCTTCTCCCTCTCTCACTCCCCCTGCTTGTGTTCCCTCTCTCGCTGTGTTTCGCTCTGCCAAATAAATAAAATCTTTTAAAAAAAAAAAAGTCCCAATGATTTATGTACTAAATATTTACTTATAATTTTGACAGTGAAATAGAGATTCTATTTTAGCCTAGTTCTGTGTTTCTGCATTTGAAATAGATTAGGGGGTAAAAAAACCCAACCACTTGGAACTTATGTGTGTTGCTCTTCAGGGAGAACCACGAGCAGCAAATTCAGTATTTCCCAGTCTTTACTAATTGGAGATTTGGGGTGAGAGTAGGTAGATGAAAATAATAGAAGCTTTAATTTAAGTAAGACCATAGGAGGATAGCTGAAGACTTTGGAAGCTTTACTAGAAAGAATTGAATATTTTGAATATTTTGTTGTTTTCTGTTTGTGATAATATTTTTTTGGTGGCCTCTTTTCTTTATAGGTGGATCTTTTCTTTTTTTTAAGATTTTTGTTTATTTATTTGATAGAAACACAGCTAGAGAGGGAACACAAGCAGGGGGAATGAGAGAGGGAGAAGCAGGCTTCCTGCCAAGCAGGCAGCCCGGAGCGGGGCTTGATCCTAGGACCCTGGGATCATGACCTGAGCTGAAAGCAGACACTTAACGACTGAGCCACCAAGCACCCCTGTAGGTGGATTTTTAAAAAATTATCTTTATTGTGAAATTAATGTAAGTAATACATACTGATGATTTTTTTTTTAAATATGATTTTTATTTATTAGAGAGAGAGAGAGAGAGAAAACACACTAGTGGGAGAGGGGCAGGAGAGGGAGAAGCAGATTCCCTGCCTAGCAGGGAGCCCAATGCCGGCTCCATCCATCCTGATCCTGGGACTCTGGGATCGTGACCTGAACCAAAGACAAATGCGTTACGAACTGAGCCATGCAGACACCGCCATACTCGTGATTCTTACAGGGCCAAGAAACTAGAGAAAATATTCTAGTTATCTTTTTTCTTTTTAAAAAATGTTAAGTCTTCCAAATGATGAAGAAGGAAAGTGGCCCTAGGTTTAATCAGAAGAAATTTCCCTTTTACTTGGCTGCGTGCCCTACTCAGTAGCGAGTATGGGAATATAGTGGTGAGTAAGAAAGCCATAGTCTCTGCCTCCATTGGTCTAGCAAAGGACATAAGCAGCTCCAGAAAGTGTAATAGGGACCAGCTTGGGAGCATTAACCTAGTTCAGGGGCTCAGAGAAGGTTTTCTAGGAGAAATAACATTTACTCCAAAGTATGGAAGAAAAAGAATAGAGGGAAGAAGATGATGATGTTAATAATGGCAATAAGATATAATATTTTTAAAAAAGCTAACCATGTATGAGATACTTTTCTAAATACCTCAGTGAATTTACTTAATCCTCACACAATCCAATAAGGGAGGCCCTATTAATATCCCCATTTTACTGAAAGAAAGCTAAGTTAATAGAGAAGGCAAATGATTTGATCAAAGTGACATAGCTAGTAAGCAGAGGATCTTGGATTTGAACTGTCTCCTGAACTTTAACCACTGCAAATTATACTGATGAATTAAAGATGAGCAGATGAGGGGAGTTGGAGGACAGGGGAATACTCAAAGTACTTTGAGTGGAGGGACTGAACATTCAGGAACTTTGGACTGAGAGTCCTGGAGGAGAGAAGCAAGAGGTAAGGCTGGAGAAGTGGGGGTGGAGCTGTGCGGGCAGGTAGTCATAAAGGACCTTGAGGCTCTGGTGAGGGTTTTCTTCATCCTAAGGGTAGTGGGAAGTTATTGAAAGACTTTAAGCAGTTGAGTGTCACGATCAAATTTATATTTTGGACAACCGAAATGTTGGAGAACGGATGTGAAGGGAGCAACTCAGGAGGTAGCGATGATGATGGTGGTTTGGGTCAAGATAATGAGGGCAGGGACTGGGGAAGGGAGTCAGATGAAAGAGAAGTTCAAGTCGCAAGCCTTTGTCATAAATAGGTCATGGGGGTGAAGGAGACTGCAAAGTCAAGAAGGACTGCGGTGTGTCTGGATGCCCTGTGTCTGGATGCCCGGCAGATGATCACACTAGTCCCTGACGTTGGAAACACAAAGAGAAGGAGCAGGCTCTGGGAGGGAAATAATGAGGTTGATCTCCGACAGGTTCTGTATGGATGCCAGGCAGTCTTTCAAGAGATTAGCACCAGACTGAGTATAATGTTCTAAGTTCTTTGCCAAAGTCTTTTGGTTCAGCATTTATAGTTGTCATAAAGTATATGCTATAGGAAAGTTTGGAGCCTCAGCATGTAATATTTTAGGGAAGGGACAACAATATCTTTGGATGGTTTGAATGGAGTGTGTCCCATGTAGCACTTTGTGCCTTAGTTTGGTAAATGCTGTTCCCCTTTAGGCAAAAAAGCAGGAAAGTACGGTGGGAAGTATACAGAACTTATCAAAAGAGCTGAGTTCATATTCCACCTTCTCACTTTGACACTGTTCAGCTGTGAAATCTTTGGTCAGCCACCCTGTTTATTTCATCTTTCAAATTTGTCTAAAAATACCCACTTTGTCTTCAGAGATGTTAAGAGTCTCTGGGTTCTCTTTGTAGAGAGTACAAAGCATTTTACACATATTAGACATTGGGCCTTTTTTCCCTTTCCATTTTCAATTAGAAATCTAGAAATAGAATTGCCCCAGGAGTTAATTAAATCGTTTATGTGAGATTCAAATTGCTTCAGAGATTTATTTTGAGATCTGTTGCAACTTTGTCGTGATCAACACCTGGGTCTCCTCTGATGTGATTAATATATGTCAATTTTAGAAAGCACCTAAAACAATTTTTTTTTACAACTTTGCGAATGTAAACTGGGTTCCTGTATTAAAGGTGAATCCAATTTAACCGCAAATTGTGTTAGTTTTAAAGAAGTACCTTAAACTTCAACTTTATTTTTAATATATATCATAGCTATGGTTAGGCATACTGGATTAACGATATCGTTAAAATATTGGTAGCTAAATGTTATTTCAACTGTAATGTAATTGGAAGACTTTCAAACTTGACATAACTACTTGAAGTCCCTTATTGTATTACAAGCATTATTATAAAAGGTGATTATAAGTTCCTGTCATTTCTTACTCAGTACCTCACTGTTCCTGTCCCAGGCTTAAAGATATTTGGAGTTCTTTCTTTAGTGAAAGATTTTCTATTGTTCTCATCTTTATTTCAGCTAGATTCTTGTGAATTATTAGGTTGATGACAAAGCAGTACCTTTTAGATCTCTATAGCAAAGGTATTATCTTGGAAATGAGGGACTATTTTCTAGAATGTACTTGAAATCTAAGTTTTTAAAATTTAGCAAAGTTGAGGACTATATATAAACCGCTGATCTTTTAATAATATTTGCTTCCAAATACATTACTTCTTTGAAATTCATGAGTTAAATTTTTTTTTTTTTTTGATAATTTACTTGCTACGGTTAGTTCAACTGGAAACATTTGCTCTTTTCTCCTTTTGCGTTCCTGTCTTTGGGTTGTTCCAGAAGCAGATGTTGAAGGACAGGGATTCGGGTGCATTTGGAAGGTGATCCTGAGAAACGCCAGGAGGGAGTGAGACAGGGAAGGGAACACAGCCAGTACAGGGAGCATTATTAGCATGGTGGTTAACTAGAACCTCATCCCACCACAGAGCTCTAGAGCTAGTGCAGGGTACTCTCACCTTTCAGAGTCATCTGACCTGCAGGTCCAGGAAGCTCAGACATTTGTACACCAGCAGCCATTTGCCATTGGTTGAGGGCTGTTGGGGGGGAGGAACATTTATTTGATAGAATTTCTGTCCACCCTGCACCTGGGCGTTCCTTGTATCAGCCACCAAAATCCTTGGGGAAAGACGTGCATTTGAAATGTGCGCTCCAATAGTATTGCCAGAATGGCGGGTGGCGGGGGGGCGACGACACCAGCTTAGCTGTATTTCCAGTCGCAATACTTATGCACGGTCTCTTTTTCTTTCAACAAAACAAAATAAGCCCCCCCAAAAAGAAGGAGCTAAATCCTAGGAAAAAAATTAAAGAAATATAGTAGATTTGAGGCAGTTAGTGAGGTGGGGGTGGAGGTTCTACCACACCTCAGGATTGATGTATTGGCCCATTTTCACTATTTTAACAATTTTAACATTAGAAAAAAAATCAGATTATTGAATGGACATTATGAGTTTGTTTGCATTACAGTATGAGTTAATCTCTTCCTCTTCATTTAATTCTGATCTGAATGGGAGATGATTTCCACGTGGTCAGTAGAGAGTATAGCTCTTTGGGGAAGTTGATGTGGTTGGTTGCTTGTTGATGGAATCCCCATTTTGTATGAGTACTGATGACCATATACCTCGGGGAGGTTGACTCACTCCTCAGCCCCAGGGGCCCAGTCTTGGGTGGTTTAAGCTTATCATCATGATTCTTTTTCCCTTGATGGAGGTTGGTTTAGGGCATGTATCACAGTTCCTGGCCGGTGGGACATGAGAGGTGATCTGCTAGAGGGAGGGCTTCTGAGAAGCCTTTCCTCCGCAGTAAAAAGAGACAGAAGGAAAAGTGTTAGGAGACAGTGTGATGGCCTGCAGCCATTCTTGGGACCAGAAGGTACAGACTGGGGGAAGAACCAACACACTGAGAACTGCAGAACGGAGAGGTGGAAAGCACCTGGGACTTGATGCTGTCACTGAGCTTCTGAATGCTCTTCCTGTGGAGGTGCCTTATACTTCCTGTTATTTTGAGATCATTCCCATTTTTCTTAAAGCTGTTTCTATTACCTGCAGCTGAAAGCATCCCAATCTATAGGTTCAATAGAAAAGGAGGGAAATTTCTTGTTCTGAATAATGATTTTTTAAAAAAAGATTTTATTTATTTATTTGACAGAGAGAAACACAGCAAGAGAGGGAACACAAGCAGAGGGACTGAGAGAGGGAGAAGAAAGCTTCCTGCCAAGCAGGAAGCCCGATGTGGGGCTCGATCCCGGGTCTCCGGGATCATGACCTGAGCTGAAAGCAGTCGGTTGACCAACTGAGCCACCCAGGCGCCCTGAATAACGATTTTAATTAAAATCCTGTAGATTTGGGTGAAAGTAACTTGTTGCTGCTCATTTTCTTTTGCATATGGTTGACACTGTTGCTGTTCATTCGAAAACTTCCAGGTGCCTGGTGGCTCAGTCGTTAAGCGTCTGCCTTGGGCTCAGGTTGTGATTCTGGAGTCCTGGGATTGTGGATTGAGCCTGCATCGGGCTCCCTGCTCAGTGGAAAGCCTGCTTCTCCCTCTCTCACCCCCCCTGCTGTGTTCCCTCTCTAGCTGTGTTTCTCTCTGTGAAATAAAATCTTAAAAAAAGAAAAAGGAAAGAAAAAAAAGGAAGAAAACTGAAACAGATGAAAGGAGGCCAGCTTTGGTATGAGATATGATTGCCAGGTCTCATTAAATAAAATTTCATTCCTGATGATGCTGGTTGTTGAATATTGGGCTTTTATTTTTATTTATTTATTTATTGCAAAGATTTATTTATTTGAGAGAGTGTGCACATGAGCTGGGGGAGGGGCAGAGGGAAAGAGTGGGAATCCGTGCTAAGCATGGAGCCTGACACGGGCTCCATCCCAGACTCTAAGATCATGACCTGAGCCAAAACCAAGAGTGGATGCTTAACCAACTGAGCCAGCCAGGCACCCTTGAGTGTTGGCCTATTAAATTACTTTAGTGCCTAGGTCTAGAATCTACAAATCCCAAGAGAATAGGTGTGTAAGGATTGTCTTATTGCCAATACTTTTTGAGAACTGTTATGAAATGTTTCAGGAATATTGGGTTTTCAGTTAACTTGAAGTAAATTTCTTAGTATAGTCTACTTTAAGTTAGTTTAAGTAAGTATTTATTTTTAGGGAGTACCTGATAATCTGGGGACCTTGACCCAGTGTAGTTTTGATGGAATTAAAAAAAGGTTAGGACTACGTATGAGGAGGTAAACGTGGTGTGAGCATGTGTGTCTGGTACTGGCCTGAGTGCATATTCTCTCCAGTACATTTCAAAGCCAGTAAGAAGTCAATAGTGTTCATTATCCTGGTGTTAAATTTTTAGCTCTTCCATTTCCCTATATAAATATATTATTAAATAAAAATTATGAAATCTGTCTCAGATAGTCCTGATTTGGGAAGATAATATAATATTTAAAATATATTTTAAAAGTCCAGATGGTGGGGGAAATGTGCCATCTGGGTCAATGGAAAGCTGGAGCAAAGATACATGGAACTTGGGGAGATGTTTTCTGCTTTTGTACCATGTGGGAATATGGCCTTACTGATACTGAGTTTGTTACCAGAGCCAGGAGAGCCTCGTGTGTGTATGAATAGTGTTTTAAAAAGAATGTAGAGATTGTTTATCTTGAATACCAGTATGCAAACCCAAGTCTAAAAGGACTGGAGAGCAATAAGAAATCAAGCTTTTCATGTCTATCAGGATGGATTGGCTGTGTAGTTGGCCATGTAGTTGGCCAAGTACTATGGAAGGAAGCTGTACTTCTTTGTGTGGTACTGTCCCTTCTGATAGGAAAAATTTGCCCTGTGAATGAAGGGGTGTGTGCAAGTGTATGTATGTATGTTCTGTGTGTGTTCTTTTCTTGCCTTCCTCTTTTATATATGAAACACTCATTGGCCTTGAAAAGATGACTATTCTTTTTTTTTTTTTTTAAGATTTTATTTATTTATTTGACCTGGAGATCACAGGTAGGCAGAGAGGGAGGCAGAGAGAGAGAGAGAGAGAAGGGGAAGCAGGGAGCTGGATGTGAGGCTCAATCCCAGGACCCTGAGATCATGACCTGAGCCAAAGGCAGAGGCTTAACCCACTGAGCCACCCAGGTGCCCCAAGATGACTATTCTTGTATTTAAGGAACAAGTCTTATTTCGGGTAAGGTATTATTGATTAATAACTTGATTCTTTGATAATGAACAGCTCTTTTGTTACATTTTTATATTACTATCATTTCTGTCCCTTATTAATTGGTATGTCATATTGGGCATATGACCTATATTGTAGTTATATCATCAAGGATAAAGCATCAGCAGTGAGATTATATGCTCTATTCTTGGGCTTTTTCAGTACTCCCATAATTATCCCTTCATGTATGAATATTTGATCACCTTTGTGGTGTCAGATACTTGGCAATGTGCTGGGGGTATATCAAGTGAACAAAATGGGCAGTCTTGGCTCTCCTGGAGCTTGCATGCGAATAAGGAAGGAAGGACAATAAATAAATACTTAGTAAGTTTGGTGATGAGATGAGCTAAGAAGAAGAATGAAGCAAGGTGGATAATACACAATAACTGAGGAGGATGGAGGAAAGTTTGTATTCTGCTAATTTACATAAGATTGTTAGGCAAGATTTTCCCATGAAGTTGACATTTGGAATCAGACCTGAATGGACTTTTTCTCTTCACTCCACACTGACCTCCTTGCTGTTCCTTGTGCATGTACAGCACGAACTTTGTACTAACTTATCCCTCTGCCTAGAATACTCTTATGGATAGCCAGGATTTAAATAAATAGGGAGAAGGATTGCGAGCAATCAGTTGTGTTATCAGGTACATGGAATTCCTTCTCTTAGAATGGCAGAGGTGGGTCTGGCTGCTACTGAATTATGTCGAAGACCCTAGCTGGGACTTCTGGGTTTCTTTCTTTTTTTTTTTTCAGTGAATCACTTTTAAAATAACATCAATAATTTGCTTAAAAACACATGCTATTTAGATGGTCCTTGTAAAAAAGATTTATTTGAGAGAGAGAGTGCATGTGTGCTGGTGAGGTGGGAGGGCAGAGAGAGAATCTCCAGCAGACCCCCGCTGAGCAAGGAGCCTGATGACCCCTAAGATCATGACCCGAGTGGAAATCAAGACCCAGATGCTTAACCGACTGAGCAACCCAGGTACCCCTCAAAAAGAATTTTAAAACAACAAAAGACCGAAGTTTTATAAGTTCCTCTGGAAATTGTACATTTATTGACTTTATCGAGAAGTGCAGTATTTACATGTCCCTTGACTAATCTTTTTTTCTAAATATATCGAAACTATTTTGCACTGTGCCCTTAGGATTGCTTAGGTTTATAAAGAAAAGGGAGCTGTGAATGAATTGCCAAATAGCATCTCCTGTTGGTTTATCTTAAAAATGATAATACAAAAATAGAAAATAAAAACAACTATTTTTGCCAAGCATATGATTTATGTCATAGCAAATGAACTGAACGGTTTAGCACTGCATTTTCATGGAAATGCCTTGTCAAGACTCTAGTAGCTGTGTACACTCTTGTTGAAGAGGACAATTTCTGTTTGCATTTGTTCTTCAGGTTATTTTGTACCTATAGTCATTCATTTCTACTTTTTAAAAAATGATTCTTTGCTTTCCATTTTCCTTTTTTTTTTTTTAAGATTTTATTTATTTGACAGAGAAACACAGCCAGAGAGGGAACACAAGCAGGGAGAGTAAGAGAGGGAGAAACAGGCTTCCTGCCTAGCAGGGAGCCCGATGTGGGACTTGATCCCGGGTCTCTGGGATCATGACCTGAGCCGAAGGCAGTCGCTTAACCAACTGAGCCACCCAGGTGCCCCTCCATTTTCTTTTTAAAGGATACTTTATAGGTAGTGGTATTTAGAACAAAGTTTTTTTTTTTTTCTTTTTTGGATCTCAGCTTTTAGCCAATTAGTGGTTATCTTTTATAACGGTTTTCAAGAACAGAGAAATGAAATTCTGATATATTACAGAAAGATCCGTTCTGATAGCAGCTTTAACCTCTTCTCACCTATACCTTTTCTGGAACTGTAGAACGGACCAAATCAGATTTCACCAAATTTTCTTTTAGCTCACTGTGCCCTCCAGTGGAGAAAACACAGGGCAGTCAAGTAGCCCAAGTAATAAAAGTAGCAGGGAGGAGAGGATGGAACGTATCCAGGTAAGATCCGATCCGCATAGCTATTTTCTATAAAAAGAGGTTGTTTTCACTCATCACAAGCAAGAATATTATGCGTGAATACTCCGTGAGTTTGTTGAAGATCCAAAGAGGGATTTATTAGCAGCGCTCTGACATAATCGCCTTTCACAGAGTAGCTGATTTGGTGTGATGCTGTGTTTTTATCCTCTGTGATGACGTATTTAGTTTATGAAACATTGGGCGAGTCTAGTGAGAGTTGAGGGTAGGGAGTATTGGATTCACCCACCCCCACCCCCCAAATGAACTCAGATGAAGACTTTTTGTGTTTTTTTAATTTTTGAAGACAAAAAATACGCCTGATTCATTTAGTGGGTATAAACAAGAAACATTTTGCTGCAGCACTGTATATGACCATAGCACTCAGAAAATTGTGAATTGACCACGACTCTCCTCTTTTCTAAATAGAAAGGGCTGCTCTCTTGTGCCGTGACTCCTGACCTGATTTTTGGTGTCTTTGGGAATGGTGACTGCGCACGCAGGAGCCCCCCGAGAGCCCTGCAGCGGCTCATGCTCGCCGCACCCGCTGATACGCGTGCTGGGCGGGGCTGGGCACCAGAACCGGACTTCGGTGCTGAATTTTGCTGCATGATGATGTACACATTGTGCCTGCAGGCTTCCTCTGCCTCTGCCAGGGGAGGGAGGGAGAATCCGATGACTTAGTTGAAGCAGAAACAGAAAAGATTTGATAGTTTGGTGTTCGGTGCAAATTGGAGGTATGCTTCCCTGAAATAATTTAGTGAGTAATATCTGCGAGATGGTGAACACAGGCTTTCTGTTTCTTGATGCTTGCAAAACTTGGGCCAATTGTCCTTACAACAAATTGTCATTTGAATTTTTTTATATATACCCAAGAAATAGAAGCTTCCTTCTTTATCTTATTTTAAGTGACTATGTATTAAATAAACCTTTTTACATTTAGAGTGATTCTTAAAATTTAGGCATGTGAAGGACAATTAGAAATAAAAATACTGGATTAAAAACCTTTAACTTGTAAGTGTTTAAGCAAGGATCTTTGCATAATAAAGTGTAAAAGACACAGTGTCTTTGACTTGAACTGTCTTACAGAATAACAAATTTCTTAGAGACCCTACCAAACTGAACTCATAAAAAAAGTAAGGTATGTGGACTTTTAGAGGTGAATTTTGGAATTTCTGAAGGAAATGATAATGTGAATGTGATTCTTTACCTTTATCACTTTTATTTTAGATAATGAATTACTATGTTTAAAGATTTGTAGTAACTGCAATAACTGAACTCTAGAGGGCGCTCATGAGCACCATACATTTTCTGCAAGTTTGTATTAAAGGTGATTTTTATTAGTGAAGTTTCCTCTGGATTTTGATATAGTACTTGAACATAAACACACAGCTTCCCTCCCAGGAGACTCCAACGCAAAGATACTTTGTTGTTGTTTTTAATTAGATAAATAACTTACCATTGCACTTTGGAATTCTTTGAAAATTCCATTGAATTTGTGCACTTTGTCTATGCCATCATTGGATCCCACTTTTGTTTATTTCAAAAGAAAAGACCTATATTCATGGCTATCAGATGTAAGTCTTAGTACTGGATAAATTTGTCCTGTTTTGTTTTGTTTTATTTTTTAGAAAGGAAGGGAGAGAGAGAGACAGGGGTGAGGGCGGAGAGAATCTTATGCAGGCTCCATGCCCAGCGTGGCTTGATCTCATGACCCTGAAATCATGATCTGAGCTGAAATCAAGAGTCAGACACTTGGCGCGCCTGGGTGGCTCAGTTGGTTAAGCGACTGCCTTCCGCTCAGGTCGTGATCCCGGAGCCGGGATTGAGGCCCACATCAGGCTCCCTGCTCGGCGGGAGGCCTGCTTCTTCCCTCTCTCTCCCCCGTTCCCTCTCTAGCTGTGTTTCTCTCTGTCAAATAAATAAATATAATATATATATATAAAAAAAGAGAGAGACACAACTTAAAAAGTGTCCCAGTTTGTCTTTTTTAAATTCAGGTAAGTTTGGGGACATTTGTATAGTTCAGTTGGTTTAGCATCCGACTTTGGCTCATGTCATGATCTCAGAGTCCTGGGATCCAGCCCTATGTCTGGCTTCCCACTCAGCAGGGAGCCTGCGTCTCTCACTCTGCCTCTGCCTCTCCCCCTGCTTGTGCTCTTGCTGTCTCTTTCTCAAATAAATAAAATCTTAAAAAAATTTAAATTCAGATAAGTTTGCAGAAATGTTTATTTTTATCTTCAGAAAGAAGCCATTCAAAAGTGTACGCTAAAGTTAGGTTTTAGAGAATTAACATTTAGTTCTTAGGGTCCCAAGTAACATATGCCTTATATGTCTTAGCCAGTAGAATCCTTTAAAACTGTAGTGTGGTATATTAATTTGAAGAAAATTAACAGACTTCTAGGATGAGAAGGCTTTAAGACAATTACTCCCTTATTTCAAATTCTAGAGGTGGTGATGTTGAAGATGTAGGTTAAGAAAAAGGTCTACATTACAAGAAGAGTGGTATGCCAAACAAAATGAATTGTCTTTAATTAGAATATCAGTCATGTCAAAGAATGAATTTTAATGTAAACGTTTTGCATTCTATCAGCCTATGAAAAAATGATATATTTTCTTTTCCTCACACTGGGCCCCCCTGTTTAACATTTCTTCTGAAATATTGCACTGCTTTCATTACCGCAGGCTGAAAGTCATATTGGAAGACTTCTCTGAGCAGTTTGGTTTGAAACTATGTTTCTTTCATTTAAGGCGGTATTGTCTGGTAGAACTTTATTTATTTATTTAAAGATTTTATTTATTTGACAGAGAGAGAGAGAGAGAGAGAGAGAGACAGAGAGCGCGCCGGCGTGTGCACATGAGCAGGGGGAAGTGAAGGAGGGAGAGGGAGAAGCAGGTTCCCTAC
Source organism: Spilogale gracilis (assembly GCA_004023965.1). Classification (NCBI taxonomy): domain Eukaryota; kingdom Metazoa; phylum Chordata; class Mammalia; order Carnivora; family Mephitidae; genus Spilogale; species Spilogale gracilis. The sequence goes on from PITA01008712.1 coordinate 24,116, forward strand.
TGAATAGGGAGCCAGATATTGGGACTTACTCCATAACCCAGGGATCTTGACCTGAGCCAAAACCAGATGCTTAACCGACTGAGCCACACAGATGCCCCTGATAGAACTTTCTATGCGTTTTTGTAATCTTTTCTGAAATACTGTAATATGTAAGCACCTTATTTTTAAATAACCACATTTAGTGAAAAGAAGATGAATTGTGTCCTGAAAACTAAGTTGCTAAGTCTAAAGACACCTAAATAGGTCTAAAATCCTGTGACTCTTAAAACCTACCAGTTAAATTGCATTTGCCTGTTTGATGTGTCTCAAGCCCCGGAGGTTTTCTTTGGTACTTTTGGATTAAAATACCAGGTACATAGGACAGAATAGGTGACCGTCAAATGGAGTGACTGATTAAAAAATAAAAAGAAAAAACAAACCAGAATTCATATGTACATGTGTAGAAACTTTATTTGGGAGTTGATATGCTTTTCTGAATGTCCCGAAAGTTAACAAGTCTTCCTATTTTGAGAGTGAACTAGAGTATTAGAGTGAGGAAATTTGTGCTCATGTCTGGTAAATAATGATAAAAAGTTGGAATAATGCTTTGTAGTATCCTAGGCATTTGTAGTTTCATCTTCTGCTTGGATTACTTGCCTCCCCACTTAAAAGATTTTATTTATTTATTTGATAGAACACAAGCAGGGAGAGCAACAGGCAGAGGCAAAGGGAGAAGCAGGCTCCTTGCTGAGCTCATAACCCTGAGATTATGACTAGAGCTAAAGGCAGCTGGTTAACTGAGCCACCCAGGCACCCCCACTTGCCCCTTTTTACAGATGAGAGAACCATGATTTCATCACAGTTTTAACATTCATCAATTCAACCGACATTTGTTACTTACTATTACATGTAAGTTTCTAGGTTGAGAATGGAAGAACAGTTACTTACCTGGAGGAGTAGGGACTCTATAGCAGGGGTAATTAAAAGACTGAGAAATTGTAATATGGTATTCCCAATATTATGTGATACAATAGTGTAGCCTTTCTCTGGTTTCAGTTACCTGCAATCAGCCGTGATTTGAAAGCAGATGGTTCTCCTTTTGATAGAATTGTCAATCACTACATCTCATTATGTAGGCATTTTATCATCTCATATTATCACAAGACGGATGAGTATAGTACAGGAAGATATTTTGAGAGACCACATTCACATAACTTATTACAGTATATTATAATCATTCCTTCTTCATATTAATTATTATTGTTACTCTCTTAATGTGCCCTGTTTACAATTGAACTTTATCACATATATGTATGTATAAGGAAAAAAACATAGTATGTATAAGGTTCGGTACTGTGTGTAGTTTCAGGCATCCGCTGGGGCTCTAGTGTGCGTGTTGGGGGACTACTATATGTATGCATCGAATACAGTGGGAGAGCAGAAGCACCTGGAGTGGGGGGTGGTTGCTGAGGATGGCAGGAGTCCTCCAGGTGAAGAAGGCAGGGGAAGGGCACTCCAGGAAGAGGAGACAGCAGGGGCAAAGGTTTGAAAGTGCTAATGTTCTAAATTGGAATAAATTTAGTACATTGAAGATATCTGAAAATTCAGGTGCACAAAATTTACTTGTGGTCTTATATCATCTTGACCTTGTTTTTCTTCTAGTTCAGTCTGAAGGATGACTGGGCTAAAAATAGCTCCTGGTACAGTGATAAAACATCCAAGTAACAATTTCAAGGAGAAAGTTAAAACTAGATTTAGTTATTTGGCAAACACTTACTTGCAATATTGATGGGCTAATTAAAAATCACTTTATTTATTAAAGCAGATCCCTGAAGGCTTCTCCTTGTTCTCACTAAACTTTACAGGGCTTTAATTCAAGGCTCTTTTTCCAGGGCCTCAAACAGTACCTGGCACATATTAGATGCTCAGTAAATATTTGGTGAAGAAAGAAATGAATCCTACATTATTATTTTAAAAGTCACTGTGAATGTTTAAAAGCATTAAAAATGTGTATTTTTGAAATTAAAACATTTAGCCATTTCCATTATTCAGACTGGCCTTTCCTCCTGTTACCTGTTGCTATATATCAAGCTTCCCTAAACTCAGTGGCTTAGAAAAATAACCAAACATATTACTGCTAATGATCTGTGTATCAGGAATTTGGGCAGGGCTCAATGGAGACAGCTTTTCTCTATTCCGCAAGGTGTTGGCCAAGGCAGATCTGCAGGGCTGGGGGATTTGAGATGACTTCAACTTCCTCTGTGGGGCCTTGGTACTGGTTGTTGACTGGGGAACCTTAGTTCTTCATATGGACTCTCTATATGGTCTGTCATCATCCACTAGACTATACTGAGCTATTCTTATATGGCACTGAGATTATTCCAAGAAGGTAAAAACAGAAATTGCACAGTATCTTAAAACTTTGACCTGGAAGTCATATAGTGACATTCTTGTGGCCAAGAATCATTCTTGTGACCCACCCAGAATCAGGAAGGGGAAAAGATTCCACCTTGTAATGGAAGAATGGCATATTCCCATTGCACAGTGGCATAAGATGGGAGGTATTGTTGCAGCCGTTTTCGGAATCACTCCACTACAGCCAGCCCTCTGAACATAACAAGTCACATCTCTTCCACATGCAGAATGCACTTTCTTTTCCCAGAATTACGGTATCAACTTGAAGTCTAGGATCTATCACTTAAGTAAAGGCCCAGTTCAGATGAAGTTTCACAGGTACAGCTGTTTTGGTGTGGCTTCCTCTGATCTGGAAGTCTGTAAACTAAAAAGACAAAGTTGCGTGTGCTTCCACTTCACCTGCCCACGGCCAGCATACTGTGATGAGATAGGGACAGAAAAACTGCAATAGGCAATCCCATTGAAAAAGGGGAAGAAAAGGAAGAATGTAGCCATCACTGGTCCTTAGCAATTTTGAAATTCATCTGGGCACATGTTGCCAGCTCTTTTACTACATACACTGAGAATCATGAGAGTAAGTGAGTTCTGCTTTTTTGATTTATTTCCTAGTATATTTGTGTTTGGGGCTATTAGTTGTACCTCTGCTCTTGGCTTTCTTCTCTGCTGCTTTTTTTTTTTTTTTTTTTCCCATAAGAAATGAGTCATACTTGCTTTTTCAACTCACTTCCCCTCTATGTGAAGTTGTAATCCCTCACAGTCTTTTTTTCGTTTTAAACTGTTTCTGTCTTTTTTAGTCCAGCCTGGTGGTAGTTTTAGTACTGTAATTTTCTTAAAAACACGGAGAGTTTTCTATGAATTTTATTGATTCTAAGCCCCCAAAACCACATCTGTAAGTCTTTTCAAGGTAGACTTCTCTATGCTTTGGAGTGATTAGACTATTTATAGAAGATAAAGTCCTCAAGATTCTCAGAAGTCCCTTTGTATAGGTGAGAAGGTTTTATTAGGTTAAACTTTTCCAGGGTCTTAACAAAAGATGTTATGGACAGACCCTTGATTTGATTTGATATTTACCCTGAGGCCATTTCTTAATTTGAAAATCTTATGTTGGTTGGCAAACTGTCCTTTGCCTTTAAATTCTGTCTTTAAAATTCTGCTTCAAAATTAAACAGATCTTTATTTCTGTCTTCCTATATTTTATCACAGGCAGTTGAAAGAAGCCAGTTGGCACTTTTAATATTCTACCTGGAAGTATCTTTACCTAGAGCCACCAGTTCATTAGATAAATAGTCTAGCTCTCACATTATTGTGGGCACCGTCCTTGCCAGACATCCCACCACGATATAACCTGGCTTGCTTTTTCTCCAGCCTCAAATAGCAATTTCCTAATGGCGTCGCTGGCCTTCGCTAACAGTCTGCTTGCCACTTGTCTAGCCCTCCCCTGCCTGTTGGTCCCAAGCAAATGCCACATGTTTTAGGTTTTTGTTTTTGGTACACTTTGGGTATCAGTTTCCGTCTCAATTCTCTATTACTGAGAAACATGCCACCGCAAAACAACAGTCATTTCATTCCTCACAGTTTTGTGAGTCGGGAATTTGGGCAGGTCTGGCTGGAATGGTTCACCTTGGTACCGTGTGGAGTCAGCGAAGATGGCTTCGCTGGGGCAGGAGGATTCAAGATTATGTCCTCACATGTCTGGAGGCCTAGTGCTGCTTTTGGAGTATTGGTGGAACCCAGAGGATCTCAGATGGCCTCCCTCATCTTTGGGGTCTTGCATCTCACAAGCCCTCTCATCATTCAGTGGTTAAAGCTGGACTTCCTGACATGACTACAAGGCCTTCCAAAGGCCTGGGTCGGAAGACACAAAGCAAGATCATATAAGTCATATATCTAAGGGGAGGGGAGAATAGATTCCTTCTCTTCATAGGAGGAATGACAGTTGTACATTGTAAAAAGGCATGCAGAATGGGAGGGACTGTTGCCGTCATCTTTAGAGTAGCATGTCACACCTACTAAGTCTAAATTTAGGAGATTTTACTATAGGGGAGAAATTAACAAGTGGTGGCCTGTGTATGTATTTGGTTTACAGACATGGTTAATTTGCCAATATTTGGAAAAGAGTTTTAATTAAAAAAAAGCATAATAAGTTGCCAACATTAGACAATTGGAAGATTTCATTTAGAAGGTTGTATATCTGACCTCTCTCGAAAAATAGTAAGCAATAATATTGGATTTGTTTTCACATTAACTGGAAATTGTCTGCTTTCCTCACATTACCTATCTGGCTTCTGTAGGTATTTGAGTTTTGTATTCTCTATTGCTGTAGATGATTGATTTATACATTAGGGTTTTTAGGGGATACAGTGATGCGTAAAGACAGATAGAGAACTTCAAGTAGGGAAAGACTGACAATAATCAACTAGACCCATAAATACTATAATCAGTGATGGTGATATGTGCTCTGAGGGAATAAAGCAAGGATAAAGAGGATAGAGAGTAACTGCTGTGGGAGTTAGAATAGTTAGGGACACCTTTTTGAAGACATGTTGAGTGGAGACCTTAGTAATGAGAAGGAGCCAGTTTTCTGAAGCCCTGGGGGAAAGAGTGTTTTAGACTGGAAAAAGCAAGTAAAGAGCCATGGTAGGACTGGGCTTGATGTGTTTGAGAAAAAGCAAAGGCCTTTGGCTGCACTACATAAACAGGAAGAGAGTGTACAAGGGGAAGATGGCGGTAGAGAAGGTAAGCATGGATGAGGTCATGAAAGATCCTGTAGGACATGGGAAGAACTTTGGACTTTATTCTGAGTAATGGAAAGTCACTGGAGGAATTCAAGAGGGGTAATGATGTGATGTCATTTGCTTTTTATAAAGATGACTTTGGCTGCTGTGTGGTGAATAGACTGTAGTGACCAATGATGGAAGTATGATGGACATTAAGGAGCCTCACAGCCATCTAAGTTAGAAACGGATAATGGAGCCTTGAGCCTAGGGAGTGGTGCTTTAGGGAATGAGAAGTGCTCATATATGATATGTATCTGAGAGAGAGTAGACAGGTCTTGTGGACGATTAGACACAGAATGTGGGGAAGAAAGGACTCAAAGCTGACTAGTAGTAGGCTTTTGGGTTAGTGGAATGAATGGATGGTCCCAAGGGGGAATTCTGACAGAGGAACAAGTTTGAAGTGAGAATTAAGAGTTTTATTTTGACCATTATTAAGTTTGTGATGCCTACTATGAAGATAGAGCAATGATAATTAAAAGTCCTAAGGTTGAGATTGTTTTTGTCTTATGGTTCTTTATACATGTATTTTTTTTTTTTCATTAAGAAACCCTGCTATTGTTTAGATTGAGATGTGAACTGCAGTGGAAGGGGTATATGGATGCGTATTGGAGGATATAGTTATTTAATGTGCAATGAGTAGCACAACTGAATACCATTAAGAATTTAGTGGTACTGGTATTGTGTTATGAAAATGTCATTGGTCCCAGAAATGTTGATCTGTTTTCTCTAACTCCCTATTTATTCCAGCTGGGTAAATGTAGTCATAAAGAATTGAGTGTAGATATTATTCATGTTACATTATTAGGGAGAATTAACACATCTTTACTATTAAAAATGGTGGCATGGTAGTAAGCACAATGTTCTGGGAGAGCTACCCGGAGGTTTGTAACTCTTAGAGTTGAAATTACCATTTAGTTAAGACCAGAATCCTAATGCATAAGACAGGTTTGAGTAAGGTGAATGGATTTGATGAGTTGAAGTGCTGCTTGTAAAGGATAGAAATTCACTTTTGCATTTTAGCCAACAGCTTTTTATTGTAGAGTTTAGCTGCAACATGAGGTAATAGGTTTTTACCCCATTTCCAGAGTCATTTGGACATAGCATTTTGACTAGATCTGCCATTCAAATCAGCATGGCTTAGAAATAATTTATAATTTTATTTTTAGATTATGATTTTATGACATCACAAGATGGTCATACTTCTCTATTTTACTGTAATTGGCTTGGGAGAAAAATCTCTTGCTTAAGATGAGTTAATGGTTTATTGCTGTAATCATTTATTTTACCTTTTTTAGTAAATGAAAATCATTTGAAATTAAATTCAAATGTATATTGTGTAGAGAACAGAACTGATTTAAAACCACATAAAATATCTTCTGTTGCTAACAAAACGTTCAGTTTTTCTTTCTTTGTGAAACCTTGAGTCAAGATGTACCAGTGAGTGAGTGTTTGTATTCTAGTGGTGTAGCTGAGCCAGACAGGTCTGCGGCACAGTGGGCTATTTTTAGACACCGGGTTGCCATTTTTATCCTACAAAAATATTCATCAGTGTCTTGCTGACAGGCCATCAGTTTTATAAATGTGTCACACAGACCAGATTTTGTTCTTTGTTTCGTTCTATTTCCAACTTTTTTCTTTTCCCTTTGATTTGTTCTTACAACCCTTTGGAGGAGGAGAATGTTTTTTATATCAGTTCATGCATTAGATACTTCAATTCACAGATTTTCAGCATCACACAATTCATTCATCTATCTGCAGCTGTTTACACATCTCTACTTATTGTCTATTATAGGAAGCTGCTACAGATCACGGAGTTGAAAGGGGAAAAGAGAGATGTGTGTGTTGCAGGCTGTCTTCATGGGTCCATTCAGTTTTTGGCTCTACTTTCTCCACATATGCTGTTTTAGGTGTGTGTGTCTCACCCAGCTAGGGACTGACATTATTTTGTGTGAGCGATGACTGCCTAAGGGCCTAGGGGTTACCACAATGTGGCAGACAGCCTACTGGTTTGCATTGAGAATAAAGCCATCAAATCCATCATTATCTCTAAATGTGTACAACAGCAATCATTTCATTTGTTAGCAGATCTTTTTTTTTTCCTTCCAGACCCTTGAGTGGCAAATACAGTCCAAACAGGAAAATCCCCACAATCAAGAGAAAACGAGGGGAAAGTCATATCTATAGTAAATCAATTTTTAAGTGATGTGTATTCTTGTCTCATTTTTATAAAGTCTTAAGTTTCCAAAGCAGGCTTGGTATTCACTTGGCTGTCTTTCTAATGAATGTTTACAGAGTAGATATTTAAGGAGCTAGCACATGAATGGCTTTGGTGCATACCACGGCTTGGATACTAGGATTCCTAACCTGTAGATCTTAGTTATTTTAAGGAGAGAAGACTTCTTTGTAGATATTTCACAGACTTAGCAGGATTGTACACCAAGTGTATGCACTGGAGCCAGGAACTTGGGTTTACAACTTGTGTTTATTATTCCCTATTTGTGTTACGTTTGGGCAAGCTGTTTTAACTTCCCTGAGCCTCAGTTTCTTTGTAAAATTGGTATGTACCTCAAAAGTTACTGTTATGTAAAAATATGCTAAAATATATGAATGTCATATCTAGAACATAGTAAGTACATATAAATACTAGTTGATTCATAATAATAACAGTAATAATACTAGCAGGGATAATAACACATATTTTACCAGTATTCTATGGCACTTTAACAGTTAGGAACATATTCAGCTGTAAGCAACAGAACACCCGAGTGTGGTGGTTCAAACAGAAATTTATTTAATGAGTCTGGGGTAGGTGAGGTTGCGCAGTCAGCATTCAACAATAATTAGTGAAAATGTATTTTCCAGGTACTATTCTAGGCACAGGGATTCATCCATAAATAAAGTATAACAAGCTCTATCCTCGTGAAGCTTATATTCTAATTGGGGAGAGAGGCAAAATAAACAAAAGGAAAATGCAGGTTATTAGTATATTAGATGGTGGGCCTCAGAAAGGAGGGCCCATTTAAATTAGGCCACAAGAGAACAATTGAGTTTCAGTAAACAAAGGCTTAGTAAGAGAAAGGCACAAAGGTACAAATGTAAGAAAGGGTGGAGGTGTCCCTCAAAATGGACTTTTGATGAGAGTGCTCTTAGTAAGTAGTCAGGAACCATGAACTTCATATAAGATTTGTGTAAGATTTCTAAATTTAAAAGATTTCCCATGTTCTTATTGCTGTTCTCACTGTCGATAATGATGAGCAACCAGATAGTTAAAACAAATAATGACATTAATGTATTGTGCTGCTATATTAAACATTGTTCTAAACAACAGTAATAGTAACACTATGGCCGACACTTAACGTCATGGTAATTGTGTGCCAGGAACTGTTGCAAGAATTTGATATATCCGTATATCCGTACACCTACCCCAATCCCTGACTGAAGTACTTCTACTGTTGCCATTTTATGGATGAGTGAATTGCGCTAGTTAAGTGTCTCAGACCAGAGTTACTTGCCTGTGAGGACAAGAAGAGGGAGTGTGGTGAGGGAGTGCAGTGGGTAAAAGGAAGGCTGACAGAAGTGTCAGCGGGATGAATCTCAGAAGCCTGAGCGGAGGAAGATAGGAGAAATTGAGGGTATGTGTCGGGTTGAGATGGCTCATATAGACACTCTTACCCCAATTTCTACATCTCTGCCTGAGGCTTACCTTTGGTTGCGATTTGGTCCAGAGCTCTGTCCTACTTTGAAGACATGCTTCCAAGAGTCAAGTCCCAGGAATAATATACCTTACTCAGCAGGTACCCTTAGAATCCTTTGCTCATAGAGTGTCCTTTTTGTTTGTTTGATTCTTTACTTGGTTATCTCTTGAACTGAATGAAAGAGGAATTTCCCAATTTCATTATTGGCCTTCTAATGGACGGAGTTTCCAAGATCAAGCACATTTACGCAGTATCTGGAAAACTCTTCTTGAATGTTTATGATGTGGCCTGTCTTAAAATTTCCATCTGGTTTCTTGTACACATTTTATCCCAAATTAGAAGCTGCCAGCCTGTCAGGATACACGTGTGGTCCCCTCTTAAGAAAACCTGGTATAAGAAAATAAAAATCTACAAAAATAGCTAAAGTTGGGTGTGTGTGGGATGTCTGCATTCCAAATAGATTCTTAAGACTTCTATTAAGTTAATTGGGGGGAGTTGCTTTACATAGTGATTCGAAGAATAGATTTTATTTATGTAGTATATAAATGTGAAGCCACAGCTATCGAAGGTAAACTTACTTAAATGTACTTTATATTGAGGACTTGTCAGGATATAATATGCTCATTCTCAGTGCAGGGGACAGATAGTCTATGACAGAGAGGACTGGCCTCTTACAGGCCAAGAGGTCTGCTGAAGCTGAGGGTGGCTTTGTTGGTTCTCTTAGATTGAGTTGTTAGAAGGAATAAGTAGACTATCAGACAACAAATTCAATGTAAAATATTATAGCAGCTCTCATTATTTTCAGTAGCTATTTCCCTGAATATTCTTTTTTTTTTTTTAAGTAGGCTTCATGCCTAGTGTGGAGTCAAATATGGGGCCTACCTAAACCCAAACCCTGAGATCAAGACCTGAGCTGAGATCAAGAATCAGACACTTAACCAACTGAGCCACGTACATTCCCCTCCCTGAGTATTCTTTTTTTTTTCCTTAAGATTTTATTTATTTATTTGACGGAAAGAAACACAGCTAGAGAGGGAACATAAGCAGGGGAAGTGAGAGAGGGAGAAGCAGGCCCCCCACTGAGCAGGGAGCCCGAGGCGGGGCTTGGTCCCAGGATTCAGGAATCATGACCCAAGCCAAAGGCAGATGCCCAACGACTGAGCCACCCAGGTGCCCCTCCCTGAGTGTTCTTAGGTGGTATCTGTTAACTCACCCAAAGTGGTCCTGTCGTATTTAGATAAAACCTCGAGTAGAAGGGTCTAGTGAAGACCCAGTTTAGAAGGAACTTTATGTGAACTTTAAGACTATATGAATTTTTAGCATGCTGAGGAGAACTCATGATTTTAAGGCACTTTGTTGATATAAATTACCCCCAGAGAGTATACTCCCATCTTCTAATGCTGTTTTACAACTCTTTCTTCAAGTACTTGCTATTAGAGTAAAGCAGTAGAAACCCACGGTAATCCCCCTCTCTGTTTTGCCTGTTGTACCTCTTGGTCTCAGGCCAGGAGAGGTGGACTTGAAGCAGACAGTTGGTGTATGGCAGGCAGTGGCTGCCCACTTTTCCAGAAGTGGTAGAATAGGTCCCGTGCCTTTTTTTGGTTTCATTTCCGGAAAGCCTGAGTTTAGTAAGGCTTTTCTGTCCTAGGCTTTACATGTTAACTAATTAAACAGACCATCTCACTTTGGCAATAACCATATAGGGGCTTCCACAGTGTAATTCTGTTTAAGTTAGCATTTACAGAATATAGTTTTATACTTTATAAAAACATTATCCAACAAATACCTTTATTTATTATTTAAAAAATAGAAAATGCCACTAAGTAAAGAAAAGAAAAGTACTTAACAGTCCTCCGAGGTAATTCCCATCAACTTCTTGGTCTATGCATGACCTTTTAGACTTTTTAGACCTTCTTCAGTGTACACACAAGCATGCACACATGTGTGTATGTAAATCTTTTCTTATATAAAAAGATAGTAACTGGACTTGCTACTCCTGTTGCACCTGGGAAATGACTTGTTTATAAGCGAGATCTTTGGTAAACTTCTTTTGACTCATCATTAGATAGTGGTCATTAGAAATTCACCTAAGGGGTAAGAGGATGGGGTAAATGGGTGATGGGCATTAAGGAGGGCACTTGTCGCAATGAGCAATGGATGTTCTATGCAAGTGATGAGTCACTAAATTCTACCTCTGAAACTAATACTACACTATGTATTAACTAATTAGAGTTTTAATAAAATCTTTTGAAAGAAAAAAAAAGGGAAGAAACTCCAACTAAGGGTCTTCAGGAGAAATAAACATTGTTAAAACAAATATAGTCAGTTTTGCTCTATGCAATTTTGCTCTAATTTGTTCTCTCTGAACAATATAGACACCTTTTACTGCCAATAGCTATTCTTTGGTGCTATAATTTTTGATAGCTGATTTGTGTTTCCATTGTATTGATATAGATATCCAGTATATAAAAAGATATGGTTATACTACATATTACTATATATGCCATAATTATATACCATATACACTATATATAAACTACATATACATTGTGTATATACACTATAGTCTTTAATTATGTATTATAATTTTTTTAGTGGTTCTTTAGCATTAAATGGTCTCAATTTTACTATTGCAAACATTGCTGCAATGTATTAGCATCTTAAAGGTCATGTTCATTCTGAAAAACTGAAAAGGAAAGGCAGTGGAGCACTAAGTTAGTAAGGGCCGGCAGATGGTATGGAAAGGCGTGTGACATTTAAAAAATTGCTTCAGATGCTCTTGAATCTTAAGGATCAATGACCAATTAAGAAAAACATGGGACACTGTATGTCTAATAGAGCCCAGTAGAACACTGAAATTTATAAATTTAGCACTGTCCTAATCTCATGAGGAATTGAAGATGTTTTCAAAACATTAAATAATAGATAATGTTACACTTCCAGCATACCTGCAAGGTAGAGGAGTAGATCAGTAAACAAGACAACTTTTAACTTAAGGCATCAGAGACCTTACTCTTTCAGTCACTCTAGTTCCGTTAATGAAACTCTTAAATGATTTGCATTTGAAAAAGTTAGGGGAACTTTGCTTAGACCAGTGATTTTCTATAATTCCTGTGTAGAGAGTGTGAGTAAAGAAGAAGACCATTGAAAGATAATGTAAGATTTCATTTTAGTGCAATTAGCTTTTTTTTTTTTGAGCAATTAGCTTTTTTTAAGAACTTCTCTGTAAGAGGTAGCATCTTGAAGGAAGGATACTATGTTTCTTTTGATTCCATAATGCTTCCATTCAGCTGCATTTGCTACCTAACAGTTACATTTAGAGCAGTGGTTTATCCATGAACTTGGATGATGTAGGGTTCAAATGGCAAGGAGAAAATTACTTCACTGGTCTTTAGCACCCACTCAAGAGTTCACAGGTAAAATAAAAATTAAAAAAAAAAAAAAAGACCTCACTTTTTTTTTTTTTTTTTTTTTTTTACCTTTCATGTTAAAGGTCTGTGGAAGAAAAGTTGAAAATAATTAAGGATTTTTAAAAATTTAGTTATTCATGTTTTTTCTCCCTTGAATTTCTGAAGATGAGCCAGCTTTCTTCTTTGTTTTAAGTAAATCACAATTCTCACTCCATTTACACTGTTTCTCAATCTTCTGGATGTTTGTTCCAGAAATTAAAGTTGAGTGAGAAGTTATTACTGTAACTTTATAGTCATCATAGTCATAGAATCAGAGTTGTGGCCAATCATTTAATCTGTGACTACACTTTAAGAGATGCTCAAAGAGAGGCTCAGAAATGTTAATTATTGAGAAGAGCCAAGATGGTGAAGGAATAGGAGACCTTAGTTTCGTCTGGTCCCCGAATTTAGCTAGATAGCTATCCAGTCATTTTAAATACCTGAGAACTCAACCGGAGAGCTAAGAATAGCTGCAACTCTGAAAAATAGAAAAACAACCACTTTCTTCAAGAATGACAAGACAGAAAAACTCACCTCAAAGAAGAGAACAAGAGTACTGACTGCCAGGGACCTTATCAGTATGGACATAAGTAAGATGTTGGAAGTAGAGTTCAGGATAACAATTATACTGGCTGGGCTTGAGAAAAGCATAGAAGGCACTAGAGAATCCCTTCCTGGAGAAATAAAAGGACTAAAATATAACCAAGTTGAAATAAAAAAGGCTATTAATGATATGCACTAAAAATAGAAGCTCTAACTGCTAGGCTAAATGAGGCAGAAGAGGAAATTAATTAGTGATATAAAAGACCAAATGATGGAGAATAAAGAAGCTGAGAAAAAGATGAACAACTACTGGATCATGAGGGGAGAATTTGAGAGATAAATGATACCATAAAGAGAAACAAAATTAGAATACTTGGGATCCCAGAAGAAGTGGAGAGAGAGGGGCAGAAGGTATACTGGAGCAAATAATAGTGGAGAACTTCCCTAACCTGGGAAAGGAAACAGACATCCAAGTCCAGGAGGCACAGAGAACCCCCTTAAAATCAATAAAAATAGGTCAACACCTGGACAAATAATGGTGAAACTTGCAAATCTCAAAGAGAAAATCCTGAAAGTAGCTCAGGACAAGCGGTCCATAACCTACAAGGGTAGAAGGATTAGACTGGCAGCAGACCTCCCCACAGAGACCTGGCAGGCCAGAAAAGATGAGCCTCATATATTCAGGGTTCTAAATGAGAAAAATATGCAGCCAAGAATACTTTATCCAGCTAGGATATCATTTATAATAGAAGGAGAGATAAAAAGCTTCCAGGACAAACAGAAACTAAAAGAACTTGTGATCATCAAACGAGCTCTGCAAGAAATATTAAAAAGGATCTTTAAACGAAGAGAGAGCCCAAAAGTAACATATACCAGAAAGGAACAGAGACAATGTATGGTAACAGTCACTTTACAGGTAACACAATGGCACTAAATTCGCATCTTTCAGTAATTACTCTAAATGTAAATAGACTTAATGCCCCAATAACAAGACACAAGGTATCAGATTGGATAAAAAAGAGCAAGACCCATTGATATGGTGTCTGAAAGAGACTCATTTTAGACCCAAAGACAGATTTAAAGTGAGGGGGTAGAAAATAATGTATCATGCGAATGGACATCAAAACAAAGCTGGGGTGGCAATCTATTAGATTTTAAACCAAAGACTGTAATAAGAGATGAGGAAGGACGCTATATTATAATTAAAGGGTCCATCCAACAAGAAGATCTAACAATTATAAATATTTTTGCCCCCAGCATGGGAACAGACAATTATGTAAATCATTAACAACAAGATTAAAGAAATACATCAGAAATAATACAATAATAGTAGGGACTTTAAGACCCCACTCCCAGCAATGGATAGGTCATCTAAGCAGAAGATCAACAAGGCAACAAAGGCTTTGAATGACACACTGGACAAGATGGACATCACAGATATATTCAGAGCATTCCATCGTAAAACAATAGAATACACATTCTTCTTGAGTGCACATGGAACATTCTCCAGAATAGTCACATACTGGGTCACAAATCATGGCTCAGCCAGTACCAAAAGATTGGGGTCATTCTCTACATATTTTCAGACTACAATGCTTTGAAACTGGAACTCAAATCACAAGAGGAAATTTAGAAAGAACTCAAATACGTGGAATCCAGAGAGCATCCTATTAAAGAATGAATCGGTCAACCAGGAAATTAAAGAAAAATTTTAAAAGTTCATGGAAAAAAATGAAAATGAAAACACAACTGTTCAGAACCTTTAGGATGCAGCAAAGGCAGTCCTAAGCACGAAGTGTGTAGCAATACAAGCCTTTCTCAAGAAAGAAGAAAGGTCTCAAATACACAGCACAACCTAACCTTACACCTAAAGCAGTTGGCGAAAGAACAGCAAATAAAGCCTGCATCCAGAAGGAGAAGAGCATTACTAAAGGTTAGAGTAGATATCAGTGAAATAGAAACCCAAAGAAGAGTAGAACAGATCAACAAAACTGGGAGCTGGTTCTTTGAAAGAATTAATAAGATTGACAAAATCATGAATGGAAGAGGAGAGATCACAACCAACACTAAAGAAATCCAAACAGTTATAAGAACATATCATGAGCAACTAATGAAGGAATGCCAACAAATGAAGGAATCTGGAAGAAATGGATGCATTCCTAGTAACATGTAAACTACCAAGACGGAAACAGGAAGATATAGAAGACCTGAACAGATCCCAAACCAGCAAGGACATGGAAGCAGTAATCAAAAATCTGGCAACGAACAAGAGCCCAGAGCCCCACAGCTTCCCAGGGGAATTCTACCAAACACTTAAAGAAGAATTAATACCTGTTCTTCTGAAGCTGTTTCAAAAATCAGAATGGAAGATAAACTTCCAAACTCTTTCTGTGAGGCCAGCATTACCTTGGTCCCCAAACCAGACAAAGACCCCACTAAAAAGGAGAATTGCAGACCAATATCTCTGATGAAAATGGCTGCAAAAATTCTCAGCAAGATAATAACCAATAGAATCCAGCAGTACATTAAAAAGATTATTCACTGCAACCAAGTGGGATTTATTTCCGGGCTGCAAGGATGGTTCAGTATCTCCCAATCAAACAGTGTGATATACTACATAAATAAAGGATGAGAACCA
Organism: Spilogale gracilis; assembly: GCA_004023965.1. Classification (NCBI taxonomy): domain Eukaryota; kingdom Metazoa; phylum Chordata; class Mammalia; order Carnivora; family Mephitidae; genus Spilogale; species Spilogale gracilis. The sequence continues at coordinate 39,612 of PITA01008712.1, forward strand.
TATGATCCTCTCAATAGATGCAGAAAAAACATTGGGCAAAGTACAACATCCTTTCTTGATTAAAACCCTTCACAGTGTAGGGATAGAGGGTACAAATTCAATATCATAAAAACCATCTGCAAAAAGCCCACAGTGAATACATTCTCAATTGGGAAAAATTGAGAGCTTTTCCTCTAGGAACATGGCAGGGATATCCACTTTCACCACTGTTGTTCAGCATAGTACTAGAAGTCCTAGCCTCAGCAACCAGACAACAAAAAGAAGCAAAAGGCATCTGAATCAACAAAAGGAGAATTCAAACTCTCAGTCTTCATAAATGACATGATACTCTATGTGGAAAACCCAAAAGACTCCACCCCAAAATTTCTAGAACTCTTACAGGAATTCAGCAAAGTGGCAGGATATAAAAGCAATGAGATAGAAGAAAGAGAAATTAAGGAGTTGGTCCCATTTATAATTGCACCCAATACCATAAGATACCTAGAAATAAACCTAACCATGAAGGCAAAGAATTTGTACTCAGAAAGCTATAAAATACTCATGAGAGAAATGGAGGAAGACACAAAGAAATGGAAAAACATTCCATGCTTATGGATTGGAAGAACAAATATTGTTAAAATGCCTATGCTATCTAGAGCAGTCTACACATTCAATCCAATCCCTATCCAAATACCATCAACTTTTTTCACAGAGCTGGAACAAATAATCCCCAAATTTGTACATAACCAGAAAAGGTCCCAAATAGCCAAAGGAATGTTGAAACGGAAACCAAAGCTGGTGGCATCACAGTTCTGGACTTTAAGCTCTATTACGAAGATATAAACATCAAGATGGTATGGTATTGACAAAAAAGCAGACACATATATTAGTGAAACAGAATAGAGAACCCAGAAATGGACTGCAACTCTGTGGTCAACTAATCTTTGACAAAGCAGGAAAGAATGTCCAATGGAAAAAAAGTCTCTTCAACAAATGGTGTTGGGAAAATTGGACAGCCACATGCAGGAGAAAAACTGGACAATTTCCTTACACCACACACACAGATAGACTCAAAATGGATGAAAGACCTAAATGTGAGACCAGAATCCATCAAAATCCTAGAGTAGAGCACAGACAGCAACCTCCGTGACCTCTGTTGCAGCAACTTCTTGCTAGACACATCTCCAAAGGCTAGGGAAACAAAGGCAAATATGAACTATTGGGACTTCATTCAGATAAAAAGCTCCTACACAGCAAAGGAAACAGTCAACAGACCTAAAAGGCAAGCCATGGAATGGGAGATAATTGCAAATGTCTTATCAGATAAAGGGCTAGTATTCACGATTTATAAAGAACGTATTAAACTCAACACCCAAAACCCAAATAATCCAGTCAAGAAATGGGCAGAAGATATGACCAGACATTTCTCCAAAGAAAACATACAAAGACACATGAAAAGGCCAAAAGACACATGAAAAAATACTCAGTATCACTTGGCATCAGGGAAATACAAATCAAAATCACAATGAGATACCACCTCACACTGGTCAGAATGGCTAAAATTAACAAGTCAGGAAATGACAGATGTTGGTGAAGATGTAGAGAAAGGGGAACCCTCTTACAATGGGAATGCATGCTGGTGCAGCCACTCTGGAAAACAGTATGGCGGTTCCTCAGAAAGTTGCAAATAGAACTACTCTATGATCCAGCAATTGCACGACTAGGGATTTACCCCAGAGAAGAATTGTAGTAATCCACCTGCACCCCAGCAGCAATGTCCACAATAGCCAAACTATGGAAAGAGCCCAGATGTTCATCAACAGATGAATGGATAAAGAAGATGTGGTGTGTATATATATATACACACAATGGGATACTCCTCAGCCATCAAAAAATGAAATCTTGCCGTTTGCAACAATGTGGATGAACTAGAGGGTATTATGCTAAGCAAAATAAGTCAATCAGAGAAAGGCAATTGCTGTATGATCTCACTCATATATGGAATTTAAGAAACAAAACAGGATCACAGAGGAAGAGAGGAAAAAATAAGACGAAATTCAAGAGACAGACAAACCATAAGAGACTCTTAATTATAGGAAACAAACAGGATTGCTGGAGGGGAGGGGTTTTGGGGGATGGGGTAACTGGGTGATGGACATTAAGGAGGGCACGTGATGTAATGAGAGCTGGGTGTTATCTAAGACTGATGAACCACTCATCTCTATCTCTGAAGCCAATAATACATTATATGTTAATTAATTGAATTTAAATTTAAAAAATTAAATGGGCCAGGGACATTTAGCAGAGCCAAGACTTGATCATAGGTTTCCTTGAGTGCAGGTCAACTCATAGCTATTTTATGTAGAATTCAATCTCTATATAACTCAGAAAAATAGTGTTGGATTACATGAAGCTCCTTTAAAAGATTCTGTTGGAAATGTGTCTTGTTGCGTGTTCATTTTGAAAAGTGTGATAGTCGTTGAGTTGCTTAGCATAATTGCATTGGCAGTGTTGGTTTTTCCTAAAAAGTAGAATGAGGAGCCAGCCAGATGTTGTCTGACAGTGGGAATTGTGCTTCCTTGGTTTTGGCTCATCAGGGATGATGGCAGAAAAAATAACAAAAAAAAAACTTGGGAGAGAATAGATTAGATTTTTTCATTTCCTACCTCAAATTTTTGTTGAGGGGCACCTGGCTGGCTCAGTTTGTAGAACATGTGACTATTGACCTTGAAATTCTGAGTTTAAGCCCCACATTGAGTGAAGAGCTCACTAAAATTAAAAAATAATTAAACCCCCTCCCCCATTACAAATTTTTTTATTGTTTATATGTTATTTATTTCAGTCCTCAAGGTATATATCATAAATTGCTTATTAGACTGTCTTTTGGGGAGGATGTTTTAAAGTTCTTGATTGGACTTGACTCAGGCAGAACAAGTAGATGAACTTGCTTTCTCCTAGGTATAAAGTACCTAGGGATATGGAGAGGCCTGTTTGACTAAAGCATTAACATTTAGGTCTTTAGGGAAGTATTTATTCCTTGAGGAAGAAATTGTTCACCAGGAAACTCTGGCTTAAACTATGACTTTGTTGTAGTGTTACTGTGATAAATCTTGGGGTTTAAAAGCAGATTGGTGTCTTAGTGGGGTGGGACTTAATCTATCAGAGTGACTGAAATCCAAGGTCTCTTTGTTTTGGAGGATTTTACCCACTGCTTAGCTGAAGAATATTGTTAAAAGCTTAAACTGGATGAGTCAAGTTGGAACAAGCCAAATAATTTACATTAGACTCTGGATATTTATCTACCTTGGTGTATATAAATCTGGGCCATTCAGTAGAAGTTAATTATTGGAATTACCAAGTAGCTGTCCCTACAACTCTCAATCTTAATCAGGCCTGAATTGTATATTTCAAGGACACTCATGTAGTAAAGTGTTATGGACCAGCTAGTGTGTTTGCCTAATGTTTGTAAGCTAAGGAAATGTTTGATTCAGTTATTACTCTACCAGTTAAATGGGTACAAACATAAGATACGTCAAAAGCTGCTATTTCTTTTTTTAAAAAGATTTTATGTACTTATTTTAATGAGAGAGAGAGGGAATGAGCAAGAGGGGCAGAAGGAGGAGGGAGAGAGAATCTCAGACATTATACTGAGCACTGAACCCAACCTGGTTTCAGTCCTGCAACCTTGAGATCATGACTTGAGCTGAAATCAAGAGATGGAGGCTCAAGTGACTGAGCTGCCCAGGTACCCCCAAAAGCTAATATTTCTTATTTTGAGCTGTAGGACTGTTCCAATTTGGACTTACGTTACTTTAAGCCTATAAGCATTTATGAGATACAGGTATCTTACATAGGAGTAAAGGAAATGTGATAATTTATGTTGAACATTAAACAGTTGCATAGACAGGACAATTATCATTTGAACGTTAGCTACTCCATCTACATTTCTAAAAAAAAAAAAAAAAGCCAAAGGGTGCCTAGGTGGCTCAGTCTTTTAACCGCCTGGCTCTTGGTTTAGGCTCATGTCATGATCTCATGGGTCATGGGATCAAGCACCACCTTGGGCTCCACGCTTAGCACAGAATCTACTTGTCCTTCTCCCTCTACTCTTCCCCGGCTCGTGCTCTCTTTCTCTTTCATATACACACTCACTCTCAATACATACATACATACACTCGCTCTCTCAAATACATACATACATACACTCGCTCTCACATACATACATACGTACATACATACATAAAATCTTTAAAAAAGAAAGAAAAAGCCAGGATTATATAACATGGGAGATAAGAATCTCATAACTATACTGTCAACTCTTTTTCCTTACTGTGTTTCATGATCTAATTAATCATTAGGATTAAGAACCAGGCAAAATATCAGGGAACTTTGGTTCTGTTTCTTTGCTTCCAGTTATTTTGAATTGTACATATTCTTTAGCTTCTACTATTGGGAGAATAGTCAGGGCTTTGAAAACTAAGAGGCCATTTAGGTAGACTTAATGATTGTTGTGGTTTGTAGAGCTTAGAAGTTCAGCTGATTGCAAGGTGGCTGATGACAGTGGAGAGTGAAAAGAAATGCCACTTTTAATATGCAGATTGAGTTGGGCACAACTGAGCTGATTTCCTCTTATGTTATATTTGGGAAACATCAGACAGACTGGGTTGAGCTAAGAGGCTGGTTAAGGAATAGTGAAAAATAAAGTTGGATTCTGCTTTATCAGATTAATGAGGAAGGGACTTGACTATTTGTGTTTGCAGCATGCAGTATTGCTAATATGAGTATTGTAGGTTGTCCCAAGTCAGTAAGTCATGTTCTGTTGTGTAGTGGGTTCATGTTCTGACAGGGTGATATGACCACTGGCAAGTTATTTAACCTCTCTTGAGAGGGCTTCTTTATTGGTAAATCTAGATCCTTTCATCTATTATTTTATGTGACCCTCATTTAGTTCTGGGGCAGCTACTAATTGTGCCTAATAGAGTGTTCGGACAGTTCAAACAGATCGTGTCTGTAAAGTGCTTGCTATCCTGTGTTTGACACGTAATAGGTGCTCAATATTAGATACACGAAAAGGGGCTGTTCTACCCATAGGAGCAGTCCAAACTTAGTTTCGTCTGTATTCTGTTGTGTAAATCGAATGCTATATTGATTGGATTTTTGCTTCCTAAATTCAAGGGACAATGCAGCAAAATTCAATGGATGATGCAGCGAGAGAAATAGCAATTTCTTTTCCTTTTCTGGTCTAGTCTGTGGTAAAAAAGCTAATCTTTACTAACTTTTGAAAGATATATATTTTTTTAATTGAGGTAAACTTCTCATAACATAAAATGAACCATAAACCATTTTAAAATGTATGATTCTGTGAGATTTAGTAGCTTCACAGTGTGCAACCATTACTTCTATCCAGTTCCGGGACATTCTTTTCACTTCAAAAGGAAACAGTATACCCATTGAAGCAGTCGCTCCTCATCCCTCTCTCCTCAGCTCCTGGCAATCACTAATCTTTCTTTCTCGGTGGATTTTCTTATTCCGGATGTTTTGTATAAATAGAATCATATTGCGTGTGATCTTTGTATCTGGTATCTTTCAGTCAGCATAATGTTCATACTATGGTTCATCCATATTTTAACACGTGCCAGTACTACATTCCTTTTCATGGCTGAATATTATTCCACTGTATGGATAGACCACATTTTGTGTATCCATTCATCAGTTGATGGATATTTGGTTATTTCCACCATTTGGCTATTGTGAATAGTGTTGCTAACAAACATTCATGGACAATTTTCTGTTTGAATACTCGTTTTCAGTTCTTTTGACTATATTGGTAGTAGAATTAACAGGTCACATCATAATTCTATGTTTATCCTTGTGAAGAACCACTGAACTGTGTCCCTCAGCAACAGCACCATTTTACATTCCTACCAGCAGTGTACTAGGGCTCCATTTTGTCCACATCCTCACCCAACACTTATTATTTTCCATTTTCTTTTTTAAAAAATTGTCACCAAACTAGTTTGTCGTTGTAGTTTTGGTTTGTATTTCTCTAATGATACTGAACATGTTTTCCTGTGCTTTTTGGCCATTTGTTTACTTTCTGTGGATAAATATCTCTGGAAGTCCTTTGCCCATTTTAATGTTGAGTTGTCTTTTTCTTGTTGAGTTGTTTGGAGTCTTTTATATATTCTGAATCTGGACCCTTATTAAAACTATGATTTACAAATATTTTCTTCTATTCTTTGGTTTGTCTTTTCAGTCTTTTGATATGGTCTTTTGATGTTCAAGAAGTTTCAGGGTTTTTTGCTTTTTTGTTTTTAAGGATTTCATTTTTAGGTAATCTCTACTCCGAACATGGGGCTCAAACGCACCACCCTGAGTTCGAGTCACATGCTCCACTGACTAATCCAGCGGGGCACCTGCAGGAAGTTTTAGTTTTGATGAAGTCTAACTTGCCTATTTTTTCTTTTGTTGTTTGTACTTTAGATAACATATCTAACCTTAGTAACTCTTTTATTTTTCTTTCTATACCCCTGTTACTTTCTAGTGTTCGTTGTCTATTGCTAACAATTATTGGGAATTTACTACGTGTCAAGGGTGTGTGCTAAGTACATTGTATTACATATATTGTCCCATTTAATTCTCAAGCAATCCTGAATGGTGAATATTGTTATTAACATTATCTTATGGAATTTTTACAATAACTATGGGATGGACAATATTGTCTTCACTTCACAAATAAAGAAGTCAAGATACTAGAAGTTGACCAGCCTCGGATAGATAGCAGAGTTGGAATTGAACCTAGACTTGAATCTTGCTGGTCTGATTTTTCCACCCATATTCTTTTTTTTTTAAGATTTTATTTATTTATTTGACAGAGAGAAACACAGCTAGAGAGGGAACACAAGCAGGGGGAGTGAGAGAGGGAGAAGCAGGCTTCCCGCCGAGCAGGGAGCCTGATGTGGGGCTCGATCCCGGGTCTCCAGGATCATGACCTGAGCCGAAGGCAGTTGCTTAACCAACTGAGCCACTCAGGCGCCCCCCCCCTTTTTTTTTTAAGATTTTATTTATTTGACAGAGAGAAACACAGCCAGAGAGGGAACACAGCAGGGGGAGTGAGAGAGGGAGAAGCAGGCTTCCCATCGAGCAGGGAGCCCGATGTGGGACTCGATCCCGGGTCTCCAGGATCATGACCTGAGCCGAAGGCAGTCGCTTAACCAACTGAGCCACCCAGGTGTCCCTTCCACCCATATTCTTAACCACTTCACATACTGATTCTTGTACCAAAATAGCAAAAGCCTAAAGTGCTTCCACTGAAGGGAAGGAAAATTGTTCCTCTACCCTACAAGGTCTTCCAGATGAGCTAAAAATTACATATATATGAGACAGGTTAATAGGAGAAAAACCCCCAACATTTTATTATGTGCACCTGGAGGCCCAATATTGAAATTGATACCCCAAGAAAAGACCAAGGCAGGAAGTTTTTATACTTTTTGGGCAAAGAGACAATACATTTGTGAGGAATTGATGGAATGAAGAAAACTTGTCTGGGAGCTTTAAGGAGTAAGGAATTCTAAGAATTTAGGCAGAAATAGTTAAAAAGTAACAGGCTTGTTTCTACAGTTTTCTTGGCTCTAAAGTTCCTGTCTCTGGTGATAACGATTTCTTAGTACAGGGAGGGTACCTTTTGTATGAGATTTATTTCCTGCTTGCACCAGCTGTTTCTTCTCTAACTTTTACTCAAAATAATCAGTATGCCAAAGTGGCACATTTTGGGGTGGCCTGCCCTTGGCCCCTACACCACTGTGGTTTGTGATGCAGAGTAGTAACTCCTTTGTTCCTGGTCAGAATTCCTACACCCTGGACGCCCTTTCCACATTACCCGCCTCCCCCATTTTGGCTATCCCCAAAGGAAACCACAAAGCAGTCTGAATCCACTAAATCACCAAGGCACAAGGATTGGTAGGCTTTTAATTCTTATCCAAGGGTTTGCATTTTTACAGAGGATGTGGCAGTAACTGAAATGAATCATTAGCTGGAAGATTTTCAGTGAACCAAACAGAAAAAATCAGGCAGAAAGTATTTTGGGAGGGTGGTGCCGGCAGAAGATGGAAGGCCTTGCCCGGAAGTTGGCCCACGGGATTGGCTGCCTCAAGCGGATGCTGCTTTCAGTTCCTCCTTCTCCTGTCTTAAACCTAGGTGCTTGAATGGTATTTTGGTTTGATTTTTGTGTTTGTTAGTTTTTGAAGTGATAAACTGTACCTGCCTGCAGTGTCTGGTTGGGTCAAGAGAAGAAGAAGGGGGAGGTGAGAAAGGGCTGCTGGGTAGGGAAACCTGGTGGGCAAACTTGAGTGGGAAAAAGGACCTCGCTGTTGGGATAGTACATTTGGAAGCTGGGCATTTTGATTCTCTCTAGTAATGTACCGTGCTTAAAATAGATGTGTATTTTTCCAAGCCATGGGGTTGTGGGAAATGCCCACAGTATCTGGGTTTATGCATAATCGGATTATTTTTCCCTGTAAAATTACTTTTTTATCAAAATATGATTAGGAGAGTAAGTGATAGTTGTCTTATTTTGTATCCCTTTTACTGCCCCTCTTGAATAAAAATGCAGGAAGTTGCTGCTGTTTTATTAACTCGCAGCCTGCACGCTTCTCTTTGTTCTTTGTTAAATATGAGCTGGCATGTGTTAGACTACGTTAGCATTTGCTCTTTGGGACTTCAGTGGTTTCTAAATTCAGCACAGCTAAGCCTCTTCCCTGTTTGCCTGAATCAATCGAGACCGCTATTTTTAGCAACAAAAGGGAATTGAAATAGCAATTTTTTTTCATGTAATAGATCCCCAGGAGGAATACTGATGCAAGCTCTCTGTCATTTTCTATTCTCCCCATCCCCCAAAAGCACTCAGAGGAAAGGCAGCTGTCATAGTTTGTGGCAGTATTAATCTTTAATCAATTGAGTGTTTTTTGCATTCAGGTGTTCAGGGAGGAAAAAAAAGGTCAGAAGAAGGAACCTGCCTAGAATAACTAAGCTCTTATGCATGGGCTCCGCAGTCAGAATTTGGTGGGTAGTGGCAGGGAAGAGTCAGAAGAGCTAAAAATAGCATATTTGCTTCCAGTGTTCCTCTAGTCTATTTTTGATGTTTGATTTTGATAAGGTTGATTGGGTGCTTACTAAAAATATCTGTTCTTAGCAAGTTGAGGACACAAAGAGTAGAATATTTTTAACCTACACAAACTAAAGTATTTTTGTTGACTGTATAAAATCTGGAAGCTGAGCCCTGGTCAGTTGCCAGTATTTTATATAATCTGTAACAAGCTAGACACTTCTGGATGCCAAGTTGGGATATTCTTTATAGTTGTCAGTTTCTATCTTCACAAAGGCTTGCAAATTTGGGTTTTGCTGTTATATTTATATATGAAGACAGAGGCCTTTTTTTTTTTTTTTAAATCCCCCCCCCCTCCTTTATTCACTCTTCTACCTCAATTCTGCCCCTGGCCATCACACCTCTCTCAGAGCCAGTAGGGATAGGGGTGGTACCTGTAACTTCTTTGTGTATTGTTGAAAACTACCTTCACTTACCCATTACTCTATAGCAAAATGAAATCTGAGAATACTCAGTGTTAATGGAGGAAGCAAATCTTAATGACAAGAACAATGAACTGTCACTACTTTGGTAATTTGCCATGCTTTCCTAAACCAAAATGGTTCATCCCCCTTTCCCCTTAATTCTGCTTTGGATTTGTTCACTTCATATCCACTCAGGCACATTATGAATGAAGTAGTTCTCTCTAACATTGAAAACCATCTCTTTTCAAAGACAGCCTCAGATTCATCTACAGAAAATGTATTTCTGCAGATTCATCATAAAGTTAAACTTGTCTCTATTAAATTTCTTTTTTTTTAAAGATTTTATTTATTTGACAGAGAGAAACACAGGCAGAGAGGGAACACAAGCAGGGGGAGTGAGAGAGGGAGAAGCAGGCTTCCCGCCGAGCAGGCAGCCCGATGCGGGGCTCGATCCTGGGTCTCCAGGATCATGACCTGAGCCGAAGGCAGTCGCTTAACCAACTGAGCCACCCAGGCGCCCCGTCTCTATTAAATTTCTTAAATTTCATTTTAGATCACTACTTCTTGATGTTGGGAGGGGCTGAGGGATATGTGGGGTTGTGTATAGTAGGTGATTGGACATTAATACTGAAAAAAAAAAGAGTTGACAAAATAGTGGGTAGTATCCAGGAGGCCAGTTTTCCATTTGTAATCTTTTTTCATTCACTTACTCATTCATTCATCCAGTAAAACCTCATTAATCATCTACTTTTTGCTGGTCACTGTGCTAGCAGTTAGACTGTGGTGACCCAGACAGACCCTTATATAAACCTTCGTGATGAATGTCATGAAGGGAGGGGGAGTATGGTGTATTGTGGGAGCAGAGAGCTAGGAGATTCTGTTAGTCTAGTGCTCAAGAAAGGCTTAATGGGAGAGGAGATGTTCAAGTGAAGGCCTCAAGGATGGGAGAGAGACACTGGTTGGAGTGCAGCTGGAGCAAAACTTCTGTAAAGAGAGAACTTGTTTCCTTGTAGGAACTGGAAAAATTTCTTCATGACCAGGGAAGTGAGTGATAAGAGGAAAGTAATGGGTATAATATAACCTTATGGAAGACCTTGTGAATAGGGACAGCGTTTAGGCAGGAAAGTGATATCAGATTTGCCCTTTGGAGGGATCACTTTAGCTGCAGTGAATTGGAGAGGAAGAGATAGGGGAGCAGGCTGTTGGAGTAGTTATTGGGAGAGATGAATGATGGTAGCCCTGAATGGTAGCAACCGGGAGAAGTGAATAGATTTGTGTTCCAGGTTTTATGTAATTCGCAATAGGGAAATACTGTCAGTTCTTGACGGAATGAGATCATAAGAATGATGTTTGAGAAAGATAGTTCTTAACTATGTAGAGCATGAACTAAGTGAGGAAGGACTGAAAGGTTCACTGGTTAAGTCTGTGTATGTTGGGATGATAGGTTAGGGTGATAGCTATTATGAGAATTACCTGGGTGACATGAATGAGGTACCTTGAGCAAATATTCTTGTAATCATGTGAATTATAAATATTTTGTTTTAATAACTGACTTTATTGACAGCTGACTCTTGCTTTTCTGGGCCTATAGTCATGACCTTAACAAGATAGAAGTTTATTTTTCACCTAGTTTAAAGAATACTAGAATTTCTGTATATGTTTGATTCTCTGTGGTAGCAGTAAAAAATGGAAATGATTAATTAAAAAAAAAGTGGCATGGTAATTCTATGAAGTCCTCAGGAACCTTGATTCCTATGAGTATGCCCCTTTACCTTAGCCTGTGGCTTCTACCCTTAAGGTTACCTGTGGTTCAAGACTGCCTGCCAGACTCATTGCCAGCATTTTTGAATTGGCTAGATGGAGGTCAAAAAGGGGCCTCTCCCTGCTGAGTCAGCTTCCTGTGAGCGGCCATTCACTGTAACATGAAGGGCTCATATTACTGCTTGCATTTTATTTCCAGAATCTGATCACATTAGCCACACCTGGCTGCAGAGGAGTTTGGGAAATAGAGTCTATATTCCAGGCCACAGTTGCTGGAAAGAAAGGAGAAGACAGTTGCCACCTGGGCTGTGGCCCAAACATGCATATAACATGAGAAGAAGGAGTCTCCGGGGGTATTTCTGTACTTGGCACCTTACTTCATTTTGGCTGAATGCTTAATTTTTTCATTTTAAGAAACTAACAGAAAAATCCAAGCAATACTTCTACTGTGAATGATTTGGGAGCTGCTGGTCTTTGCTTCATTGGTTCTCATTGCAAGGTGGTAGGCATTTCAGGGTTAGATCAAATATTTCCCAGAGCAAAAGAGGGTATTAGGGTACTGCATTGATGAATTAAAAAAATTTTAAGGGTACATATTTTACACTAATATTCTATTTATAGTAATTAAAACTGGTGGTCTTATACAATAACCAAATAATTCAGTAAATAGTAATCAAACAAGTTTTCTATTAAATTTTATTTTTAAGAACTGTTTTAAGAAAATGTTAAGTGACCTTGGGAAGCAGAGGGTTAAGCAGTGTTACACTGACTTTTTGGGAAACTGGAATAGATAAAGAGTCTGCTGGCTCAGTTTGTACCATCTTTCTATTTGTGGTAGGAAAGGACTTCTTTGTTAGAAAGGCAGGATATGCACATGGGCAAAAAATATCAACAGTAAGAGGGATAAAAAATAGTAATCTATTTCATGTCTTTTCCCAATGCCCCAGAAGCAGCACTAAAAAACTTCTGATTTAAGATATGGTATGCTTTGATTAGCTTCCTAAAATTAATAATGATGAGTTGACTCCCCAGACAATATGGTATCATCTTAATAGAGAGAATCACACTATTATTTTATGAAAATAAAAAATTAATGAACTCGATTAGAAGATTTTTCTATCCAACTACCAGCTGCTATCTCTGCTACCACTCTGGTAATATATGTGGCTTTGAAACAGAGAATGGATCTTGAAAAGCAAAAGCAGCAGGACATTCCTTGTCTCCATTGACTGTGTCTTAAATAAATAAGTTAAAATTCTTTTTTTGCATCAAGTGAAACTTGTGATTGACTGAAGTTTGACAGATGACTTGGTCATGTTCTTACGTTATTGCAAACACTTACCTCCCATAGGACATAGAGAATTAAAAAAATTGTCATTTCCTTTGATGGAGAAGCAAGAGTTGATCCCCCATTTCCTGGCCATTGTGTAGGTGACTTATTATTGGTAGAACTACAGTGGTGCTTACAGAAATGACTAAGGGAGCCTCTGAGTTTCCAATTTTATTTTTTATTTTTGTGTCAATAAAAATAATTTCTATACTTTTCTGTTTTCTTAGAAAAAAATATTCTTGTAAGGTAATATTTGGCTCCTATATAACTATGCAATGCTGGATTTGATTTTGAGACTTAGAATATAGAAAAGTATGTATTTTTTAAAAGACGTTGATTTTAGAGAGAAAGTGTGTGAGAACACGTATAAGGGGGGAGGGACAGAGGAAAGACGGGGAGAAGCAGACTCCTCATTGAGTGTAGAGCCCTACATGGGGCTTGATCCTGGGACCCCACGATTGTGATCTGAGCTGAAATCAAGAGCTGGATGCTCAGCTGACTGAGCCACCCAGGAGCCCCTTGAAAAATGATATTTTTGGGGCGCCTGGATGGCTCAGGTCATGATCCTGGAGACCCGGGATCGAGTCCCACATTGGGCTCCTTGCTCGGCAGGAAGCCTGCTTCTCCGTCTCTCACTCTCCCCTGCTTGTGTTCCCCCTCTGGCTGTGTTTCTCTCTGTCAAATAAATAAAATCTTTAAAAAAAAAAAAAAGAAAAATGATATCTATTTATTTATTTTATCTAAATAAAAAGGTCAGGCTAAATTTTTAATACTTATATCTGTTTAAAGTTGTATTGTTTCTGCTTGTTATTTGAAGTCCTAACCATAGAATGGGTCATTTATGGAACACCTGATATCCAGAATGGATCTTATACTTCGTTGTAGTCTCCAGAGTTGTGCACTTAGTAGTTTCTAAAAACATTAATTTGATTTAAATTTGATAGTTAAGGAGATAATAGGAAAAAAATATTCTTGCTGGGAGTATAAAGTCAATTTTTCTTTTTTGAGAAGTGTGTTTAGTATCTTATTCTCAACTGAAGTTAGTCTACTTTAGTATAATATGTTTAGAGGAAACTTGGGGAACTTCCCAGTTTTAAAATGACGAAGTAACTGTATTTCTAGCCTTTTATTTTTTGGAAATCCTCTCTAGAAATTAGGACAGTGAGAAACAGGAAGCTCCAGTTTGATGAAACGAAGGAACTTCTGAAATCCCTCATTCCCCCGTAATAGCAAATGTAGGTGGAAGAGTGGTCCCTGACTTCACAGAGCAGACATCAGAGTGCTCACGGACTGTCTACTATTAGGAAGCACACAGATTTGCCTTCGGATCCCAGAAAAGCCCAATTGGAAGTGTCAGGTACTTCAAAAGACAGGAGTGGGGAAGGCCCCTGAGCCAGATGTGCTTGAGACTCACGGAAACTGGACAAAGAAGAAGGCAGAGGTGAGATACCTGACTGAGAGCCAGGGTTGAGTAAAAAGTCTACAGACTTTTAAGCGACTCATCTACTCAGCAGCCAGAAGATTGAAATTGGGAAATGCTTCTTGAGAAATACTGAGGGTCTCTGAGTAAAGATACTGATTTTTGTGGAATCTCTCATAAAAAAGCTGGTTTGCCACTGGTTACCCTAGAGTGAGGCTCACAGTGTAATCACCCCACATACACACACTAGTTGCTATATTAATGCTTCCAAGATGAGACAGACCAAATCAGTCAAAGGAATATAGAGGAAATACAATATAAGAAGAATATAAATACAGTTGACCCTTGAACAATGTGGGGATTAAAGACCCTGTGCAGTGGAAGGCCTGCAAGTAACTTTGGACTCCCCCAAAACTTAACTATGAATAGCCTATTGCTGACTGGAAGCCCTACTGATATCAACAGTTGATTATTAATGTATATTTTATATTTTATGGATTAGTTGCTTGTATTCTTACACTCAGCTAGAGAAAAGGTTATTAAGAAAATCATAAGGAAAACAAATACATTTATAGTACTGTAATGCATTTATAAGATCTGTGTATAAATGGACCAATGCAGTTCAAGCCCCTGTTGTTCAAGGGTCAACTGTATATAAATAAAGTCTAATTAATATCCTCAGAGATAAGAGAAGATAATAGGTCTATAATAAGAACAAGAAGCTCCTTAAAAAAGGGGGGAGGTAAGAGCTATCAAATAAAGGAGAGCTCTTCAAAATTAAAAATTTGACAACCTAAAATTTAAAAGTCAATAGAAAGTTTGGAAGATAAAGTTGAAGAAATTTCAAGGAAAATAGAACAAAAAGAAAAATATGATTAATAGAGAAACTTATATCTAAATTCTGGTTAATAGGAATTTCAGAAAGAGAAAAGTATGGAGAAGAAATTCTCAAAGAATCAATATAAGAAAACTGCCAGAATTGAAGATCATGGATTTTAAGGCCCATCAGTGCCTACCACCAATGAATGGAAGAAAACCACTGAAAATTATATTACTGAGACAGAGTGCTAAATATTGAATGATAATCCTAAAAGCTCCAGTGACATAAAAGCAGGTCACTTATAAATGGTCTGAACTTAGAATGGTGAAACACTTTTTGAACAGTATTGGTGCTAGAAGACAATAGAGAATTATCTTCAATTTTTTTTTGTTTTTGTTATAAAGTAGTTCTCGCTCAGAATTTTATACCCAGTTAAACTATTATGTCCGAGCTTAGAATATAGACTTTCTAAAAAAAAATGATATGCACTATCAAAAAGTTTTCTCTTAAACTCTCAAAAAAAAGTTTTTCTTAAGCTGTCACTTGAATTTAATAGGATATTCTGGATGTTATCATAGAACAGAAAGGCATTGAGTAACCAGAAAATCTGTAAAAGATATGGACTTTTGTTGATAATACAATAGTACCCCCTCTTATGTGAAATTTTGTTCTCTGCAATTCCAGCTATCTGCAGTCAACTGTGGTCCAGAAGCAGATGATCCTCCTTCTGACATCTTGTTAGAAGGTCAATAGTAGCCTAACACTACATCATAATGCCTCTGTCATTCACCTCAGTTCATCTCATCATGTGGGCATTTTATCTCACATCATCACAAGAAGGCTGAATATAGTACAATAAGGTTTTGTGAGAGAGACCACATTCACATAACTTTTATTATAGGACATTGGAATTGTTCTATTTTATTATTTATTATTATGTTCTATTTATTATTAATAATGTTCTATTTTATTAGTAGTAGTTATAGGGAAACCTGATGTGAAATATAGAGATCTCTCTGTATTATCTTCACATTTTTTGCTAAGTCCAAAAGCTATTCTAAAATAAAAAGTTTAATTAAAAAAAAATGTTTACAGAAACATGTCTTCATGCATCTGTCCTTGGGAAACTGCTGGTAGATGTGCTTTCTACGGAAGGACTAAAACAAATCTAGAAATAAGAGCTTCAGCACAGGAGACAGAGGCCAAGGGAATTCCCAAGGTTATGTTCTAGAACAATAGCTGTGCACAGTAACCATTCCAGGGAGGAAAACGATAAAAGCTGGAGGGATCTTGGAAAGTAATCTCTATGGGGGATAAAACAGGAAAAAAAAATTCATGGTATTGATTGTATGGAAAATTATACTGAAAGGCTGTTAGGGAATGGGAGAATATTTAAAAAGAAAATTGTGCAAATGGAAAAAAAAAGGCATTTTGACTACAGGAAAAGAAAAATACTGACCAAGAAAGGAAATATAATTATACTACATTATTTGGTTCAGTAGTGAATAGTACGTTTATTTAACCACAGTAATTGTTGTATAATAAGGAATTTGACTGGACTTCATCCCTGGTTTCTGGTGGGGAGAATCTAAATCCTTGGAATTTCCTGAATGATAGGATTGTCTTTATTATTCATGGTGGGCCCTGATGCTTTATGCTAATGAGAGGACTCATGATGGGATCCTGGATAGCTTCAAGATGGGGGTTGGTCATGCCATAAAAATCAACCATGTGATTAGAAGATTGGGGTCTGAGCCATGTGATGTCAGCTCAACCTTTCAAATTCTGGGAGGGAACGGGGGTTGGAGCTTGAGTTCAGTGGTCAGTGAGGCAGTCGACCATGCTTTGTAATGAAGCCCATTACAAATTCTGGACATTGGAACTTGATGTGGCTTCCTAGTTGGTGAACATATTGGTGTGCTGTGAGGCTGAAATGCCCTGATTCAGAGAGGGCACGGAAGCTTTGCATTTAGGACCCTCCTAGACTTTGCCCCATGTGGCTGTTCATTTGGTTGGTCCTGATTTGTATCCTTTATTAAAAAACTATAATCACAAATTGTTAAATTGTGCCTAACCCTGTGACTTCTTTAATGAATTGCTGAACCTGAGGAATTTGGGGAATGCTGAATTTTGCAGCCAGTTAGTGTAGATGCCTGTCGGGACCTCTGAACTTGCAACTGATGCCTGAAGTATGTATGGGCAGTTTTGTATGGTCATGGTTAGTGTCAGAATTGAGTTATGTTATCATGATAATGTACACACTGAGTATTGACAGAGCCTTGTGATCTAATTTCATTGGAAGGAGGTGGAAGATAAAGAGGAATGGGTGTTCTCATCAGTTATAGTAAGTAATATAAAAATTGATGAATCAGGAGGTAACATGTGAGCACAGGATTTAGAACAAGGATGAAAACACAAGAGCAAGGAAGGGGTGACTGCATGACTCTGTTGGTTGAGCATCTAATTCTTGTTTTCGGCGCAGGTCATGAGCTCAGGGTTGAGAGCTTGAGCCTCAAGTTGGGCTCGGAGTGGAGCCTGGAGCCTGCTTAAGATTCTCTCTCCCTCTCCCCCTGCCTCTCTCCCAGTGCACGTGCACTACCCCGCCTCCCACAAAACCCTGAAAAACACAAAGATCACTGTTTTGCAACATCTAGGGAAATTCTGTATCTCAGTGGTGATGGGTGGCTGCTGATAAAACAGCAAAGGAAGATAACCAGACATGTGCTTCCAGATGTAAATATACATTATTACTTATGAAGTGTTCTTACTAAAAAAAAAATCAAACTTGAATTTGATCAAGCATTGATAGGTAACCACTAGGGGATAGAAGAACATGTTACATGACATTAGGGGAATATAATCAGCAAATGCCATGCTGTGAAAGTTATAGGACCCAATATCTTCAACAACTAGTAGGGGAGTTGGGGGGTGGGGGAGGAAGGAAGGGAGAGGGAGTAGAAGGGGAGGAGAGAGAGATAGAGATTAAATAAATACATAGAGAAAGGTAGATGGATAGAGAGACCTATAGTTTAAAAACAGACAACCAATTTTAAGTATGGAAGTTATTTAATCCTGATTTGACCAAATTATTATAAGTTTTCTGAAATACTTGGAAATTTACATACTGATTGGATAATTGATGTTTAATTTGATATTAGATACTTTAATTAGGATTTATTATTTATAGTTTAGGAATGTGATAATGGTATTATTGTTTTAAATAACATACTGAAATTCTTGTGAACTCATAAGATGTTAGTGATTTATTTAAATAATCTCAGGTGGGAGGAAGTGGGTGAGGGTAAAGCTGAAGCAAGATTCGTTAAAATCAAGTTGATGGTCTTTGAAGCTGGCTCATGGCTACATGGAGGTTTGCTACACTCTTTATTTTTTGATATGTTTGCCCTTTTGTAATTTGAAAAAAAGGTTTTTAGGACAAATACGAGAAACTCCTATTTTAGTCCATAACTTGTTTTCCATAATTTGTAAGTGGCTTGGAAAATCTCAGAGAAGTTTGAGGCACCTCCCTAACAATTTGGAGGAGATAGCTATGCTTTAAATTTGTTTTTTGTTTTTTAGATTTTATTTATTTATCTGACAAGTAAGCAGAGAGTCAGGCAGAGAGAGAGGAGGAGGAAGCAGGCTCCCCGCTGAGCAGAGAGCCTGATGTGGGACTCCATCCGAGGACCCTGAGATCATGACCTGAGCTGAAGGCAGAGGCTTTAACCCACTGAGCCACCCAGGCGCCCAGCTATGCTCTGAATTTCTAGCAAGCATCATTCCAGTATTTCAGAGATAAGATACCACGATGAAGCCTGACACGTTATAATTTTCAAATGTTTCTGCTGCATAAGGTTTTTGAGGGGCGTCTGGGTGGCTCAGTTGGTTAATAAGCTTATGCCTTTGACTTGGGTCCTGATCCCAGGGTCCTGGAATCGAGCCCCATATCAGGTTCTTCGCTCAGTGGCAAGTCTGCTTTTCCCGCTCCCTCTGAGCTCTTCTCTCTCTCCCTCTCTCAATAAATAAAATCTTAAAAAAAAAAAAAAAAGGTTTTTGAATTTATGATAAATGCTCTTTTCCATAGAATAAATCATACTCAATTTCTTCTTGTTGCCCATATTTTGAAAAATTAAGTTTATTAAGGTATAACAGATATAATATATACTTAAGTATGCATTTTTTAAAAGATTTTATTTATTTATTTGACAGAGAGAGAGATCAAAAGTAGGCAGAGAGACAGGCAGATGGAGAGGGGAAGCAGGCTCCCTGCTGCGCAGAGAGCCCGACGCGGGCCTCGATCCCAGGACCCTGAGATCATGACCTGAGCCGAAGGCAGAGGCTTAACCCATTGAGCCACCCAGGTGCCCTTAAGTATGCGTTTTTAAGTTAGTTCTTACACACTTAGGTTTATAAATCAAGATATAGGATATATATCCTCTACCCCAGAGGTCCCTTAATGTCCCTTCCTTAACTTCTACCCTCTCACTCAGAGGTAATCAATATTCCGATTTCTGTCATTGTAGATTAGTTTTACCTTTGTTGTTTTTTTATTTTTGGCCTTCATAAATGGAATCATAACTGCTTATATGCTTCTGTGTCAGGCTTTTTTCACTTGGCATAGTGTCTGGGAGATTAGTCAATGTTTTGATTATATCAGTAGTACTCTTTTATTACTATTTAGTATTCCATTATATGAATATACCTCCATTTACCTATTCTCTTATAGATCAGTGTTTGGCATGTTTACCTATTATGCGTAAATAAAGCTACCATGGACATACTTGGTGGACATGATGTGTTCATACTTCTTGGGATTTGCTAGGTCACAGGGTAGGCACATGTTAGTTCTAGACAAAATTCCAAAAAGCTTTTTTTCAAAGTGATTGTATCAATTTACAGTGCCAGTGGCAACGTATGAACGTTCCAGTTTCTCCACAACCTGGTCAAGACTTGGTATTGCAGTCTTAAATTTTAGCCACTGTGGGGGGTATTCTGTCTAAAATTCGAATCACCAGTGTTGCTTCATCTTTTACATCAAAGTATTACATAGGTCCTCTGGTGTATAATTGGTGGGTCCTAACTCTAATTGGTTCTTGATTGTAGTTCTTAAACTAAACTGTTGTTTTTTCTTTTCTCAGTTGTCACAGGTAGTACTGATGGAATTGGAAAATCATATGCAGAAGAGGTAGGTAATTTTCAACACCTTTCTTTTTGGTATAAAAATGAAAGAACAAATACCGGATGATCACTTATAATTGCTTTGGTTTTTGAAGTTAAATACACTGTTTCATAGTATAATAGATATGCTTTATTTCTAATCAGAAATACCATGCTTGCTCAAACAAAGACAATTTTAAAATAATTTTTTTGTGCAAAAATGAGTATAAAACTTTCTGTCCTTGGGGTGCCTGGGTGGCTCAGTTGGTTAAGTGACTGCCTTCGGCTCAGGTCATGATCCCGGAGATCCGGGATCGGGCCTCGCATCGGGCTCCCTGCTCCACGGGAAGCCTGCTTCTCCCTCTCTCATTCCCCCTGCTTGCATTCCCCCTTCTCTCACTGTGTTTCTCTCTGTCAAGTAAATAAATAAAATCTTAAAAAAAAAAAAAAAACTCAAACAACTTTCTATCCTAGTAAGTTGGGATTGGAGAAAAATGTAACATAGTTTTATTTTATATTATGTCATTATGGACAGTCCTATTATTAGGGAATAGTTACATTTCCAGGATAGTCCATGGCATTGTTTTTTCTAATAAGGAAGACTATGATTGATAAAAAGATACTGACAGACATGGGCAAAGGGTTCAAATTTTCTGTAATGTACTGTCATGAAAGGATAGGGCCCATGGTAGTTTGAGGGCCATTGTACAAAGCAGGAGCGTTGGTGGTACTCTCTGAAGGCAAGCTGCCCTGCCTTCTGGGTCCGCTGAGGTACCATACTTATGACACGGCCCGATTGTGATGACAGTCTTGGTAGAGCGACTGAATTTCTCATCTGTCATTCCCAACAGGGGATCTTTTCAAATCTTCCTTAGTTGCCAGTCTTTCAGTCTTTACGTACCCAGTCCAAAATAAAATCTTTTTAAAATTAGGCTTTTATGGGTGTCTGGGTGGCTCAGTCAGTTAAGTGGCTGCCATTGGCTCAGGTCATGATTCCAAGGTTCTGGGATTGAGCCCCACATTGGGAGCTTCTCCCTCTCCCTCTGCAGCTCCACCTGCTTGTACTTTCTCTTTCTCTCAAATAAATAAGTAAATTTTTTTTTAAAAAAATTGACTTTATTTTTTAAAAAAATAAAGCTGACTTAAATTGTAGAAGTAACAGATATTTATTTATTTACTTTTGAAAGATAATTTTAGAGAGAGAGTGTGAGCATAAGTGGGAGGGGCAGAGGGAGAAGAAGAGAGAATCTTAAGCTGCCTCTGCATGCAGGGCTTGATCTCATGACCCTAAGATCACAACCTGAGCCTAAACCAAGAGTCAGGCACTTAACCAGCTACACCATCCAGATGTCCCAGTACTTAGGATTTTAAAAACTAAAACAGTGTAGATGGGTACAAAATGAAAAGTAAAAGTTTTACTCCTTCTGAAACCCTTTGACATTTATATACTAGCTTGATTTGAAAGATAGCGCTTTGGAAGAATCCTTTGTGTATAGTCTTCATTTTGAATTGCCCACTCATTACAACTTAGGTTTATTGTTTATTGTTGTTTTTTTTTAAGCTGGGTTTATCATATTATAAGGTTTTGTTAAAATGAGAATGTGTCTAATCTCTTTTTTTTTAAATAAAATGTGTAGGTGTGATTCCACTGCTTGGTGTTTTTTATTGTTTCAGTTAGCAAAACATGGAATGAAGGTTGTCCTTATCAGCAGATCACAGGATAAACTGAATCAAGTTTCCAGTGAAATAAGTAAGTTTTTCTCACACTTTCTTCTTTCATGTTTACAAAAGGAATACAGCTAATCTAAGTTGAATGTTTTCAAGTAGGTATCTAGCACTGTCGTATTTATTTATGGTTTAGAAAGCTTCTTTCTTATGTTGTTAAAAGGTATGCTTTAAAATGGGTCATCAGTTTTTTCAAATCAACATAGGACGGTTAAAATTTCCTTAAAATGTCTTCTGACTCACTTAGTTGTTTTTAGGAGTCATATTCTCTGATTATTTTATCATGTTCTACTTAAACACCTGAATTCCTTTTCTGTTGCTTTATTTCAGTATTCTTACTTTTTTTTCTCCCTCTTTGACATCATTGCCTCTAAATGTATATCAGATATAATTGAAGAAAAATACAGACGGCAGACTATATATATATATATATATATGAGAGGGAATCTTTTGAGCTTTCTTCTTGAGACCTGAATTACTATGTAGCAAAGATTCTTTTTAAAAAAAAAAAAATTATTTATTTATTTGAGAGAGAGAGAGAGTCAGAGAGAGGAGGTCAGAGGGAGAAGCAGACTTCCTGCGCAGCTGAAGACCCAATGTGGGACTTGATTCGGGACTCCAGGATCATGACCTGAACTGAAGGCAGTGGCTCAACCAACTGAGCCACCCAGGCGCCCTATAGCAAAGACTCTGGACTCATGTCTAATTAACCAACCCGATGGATAAAGCAGTGCTGTCCATTTCCTTCATAGAACGTATTGCTGTTCCCGGCATGCTGTTCGGGGCCGGTTGGCTTCTCAGTGTGATGCTTCTGTGCGTTTACCCCCACAAGTTAACTTACTTGCTTTAAGAGTCAGCTATGTTTGTTCCCAAACTTATGCTGAATGCATTTATTATTTAATATTCCACACACTGATGCAATATTTGTGTAAAAAGGCGGAGTTATTTTTATGAAAACTAATTTGAATGTTCTGAAAAAAGGTGAGAAAAGTGGTTCTTTTTCAGAAATCGATTGTCAAATTAGGGATGAACAAGACAAATGTTAACTAATTGGAAAAAATGATGAAAAGTAAGCAACTTGTTCTCTCATTGTTTCATATGTGTTGAAATTTTTGCTGCACTTGAAAGAACTGAAACTGTAATCATAAATAATGCATCATGGGTATGAGTGAGACAGGAAAGTCTGGAATACCAGTCAGCAGATCTAAACTCAGATGGAAGGCAGGGGTCCTACCCAGAGGATTGGTGAATGAATTTACATTTATGCAAGGTTTAAGTTAAATATTAGTGGTATAACATGTATTCATTGTTTTCTAGGATTCCCGCTTTAACTTCTATGAGTAGCTAACTAACAAATTGCTCCAATTCTTTCAGATGAGAGATTTCTTCTGTATTTTTTTAGCTTTATTGAGATATAATTGATATAGAACATTGTGTAAGTTTAAGATGTACCACATGCTGTATTTTATTATTAACATTATTATTAACATTTTAGTATTAACATTAACATTAGCATTCATATGGTGCTTTATTATTTATTTATTCCCTCACATGTATTATCCTTTTTTTTTTTTTAGCTTTCAGACATCCCTGTGAGGTATATATTTTTGTTATTGTTTCTTTTCAGACCATAACTGATCCTTCTGGTCAGATTACATGTTAAGGCACTTCCTCTTTATGTAAAAAATAGATCTTTATAGATACCAATATTAAGTATGCTGTCTTTTTAAAAAAATTTTTTTTATCCCTATTAAGGGTCATAGATCTTTACATCTTTAGCATTCAAGGATTTTAACTTTCAAGTTTTGAAATATAAACATAACCCTGAAGGTCCAAGACATATGGTATTTTGCACTTTGGCTGAGGTGTGAATTTGAATTAAGCCATGGCACTAATAAGCCTGAGGCAGTTAACTTAGGTAATAGTTGAGCTTCACATATTGCCTGGACCTTAACACTGTTTCTTTCTTAGTTACTTGTGTTCATGTGTATAATTAACTCTTGCAGTGATAAAAATGTGTTTGTGCATGTGTAGATAAAATTGGCTGTTAATGAAAGCATCTACTCATTGCTAGAAGTTAAGGTTCGTAGGTGAAAAATAGAACCTTCGATGAAATGGAATGTTGAACTTTGAAATGCTGTAACCTGAACAAATCCACCATCAACTTGATCCCAAGACAAGTAAAAGCTACTTCATGACCGTCTTTTAGAAAGTGCTCCAGTCTGTACAAAAAATTGCACAGCAAGCCAGAAGTATACTTTAATGATATTTGAGAATTTATTACCGTGCGGTATGAGGTAACATGTGACTGTGGGCAGAGATGCTATTCTGGATAAAGACAGGATCCTGTTCCAACATTTTCATGGAGGGACAGATGGTGATGCACTGAACTGACCTTTACCGTGTTTTCCTGGGCATCATATAAATTAAATGAGGAAGGTGGTATCAGCAGATCAGGTCATCAGTTCTAAGCTGAAGAAATACAAGGAGGAGTTTATATATACCTGTACAGACGTAAATCATCTCTTTGGCAGGATAGTGTTTTCATGGACATTTCTATTCCAGGAAAAGGAAGGACCAGAATTGAATGTTGACGAAGACAGAATAACTCTGTATATGCCTTCAAATCGTCTTTGTTGAATGCCTGTGTACCAGGTTCTGTGCTAGATGGTCACCATACAGTGATGAGCGTGACAGAGGCTCTCCTTGCTTTCATGAAACTTCTATACTAGTGGAGGAGATAGAGAAAAAAAAATTGGTAAAAAAGCAAAAAAACAAAACAAAGCAAATCAGACACATAAATTAATTAATTGCAATTTGTAATAGAGCCATGAAAGAAACAAATAAGGAGAGAATACAGAGAGGTTCTCATTTTGTAGCAATGTGGTGAATTTTATGACTGACAGGGTGTTAAAGGGCCAGACTAATAACCTCTTGCCCATGTAGTGTCACAGGGCACTGTGATTTGAATGCAGCTGGAGCCTTGGGTGATGAGAGTAGGCCTTGGGCCCTCTTCGAGGGTATAGTGCTGGAGCGGTTGTGTGGCAGGTTGCACATGATAAATCCATTCCAGCATTCCTGTTTTCTTAAGCCTTTGAATCCCTGCCTCTATATAATGCGAGGAAAGTCATAGCCTCCCAAACTTACTAAATGGAGGGCCGTCATGGAGCCCCAAGTAGCAGTCAGCCACCCAAGTGAACTCTTAGAGCCCCTTCCAATTGTACAAGCTAACAAGTACATCCTAAATCTCTGGTATTTCATATTAAAAAAAAAAAATCCCAGTCTGGTACTGTATTATGTTTTCCTTGGTCTAACACTCTTCGAATCATTCTCACACTGATTTCCTAGCTATCTACCAGTACAGTTAGCAAACTTTTGCAATTATTTTTGTATGTCAGTTTCTACTTTATGGATCTGACTTTATATTTGTTCCTTGAAGAATGCTGTGATCTTACCCTGTTAGGAGTAGCAGTAAGGGGACCATCTAGTTGGGTCTTTAGGAGAAGAGGAATTCTCTTGCAAGGAAACTGCCCTTAGAGTTATCATGAGGTTCTTCAGTCCAGGGAAAGCTAATCTCTTCTGACGAAGGAGAGCAGGCTATTTCTCTTTGCACTGGCAAGGGACGCTCAGAATGGCTTAGGGGTTCAAGATCCTTGGCTTCAGTGAGTCCACCAGATATCCCCCTCCCAAACCTCCTTCGGTGTTTTCGCTTTCATACGTGACACATGGTGAGTCTGTGGAGTTCAGCTTATACATTGTAATTCTGCACCTGGCACGGTTAAAGCTGATGTCAGCAAGGGGAGCCCTGTGGCTGTAAAACATCAAGGTTTTTCGTAGGGCTGCCGTAGAAGTTCTCTGCCTCTCTGTTCAGAAATGGGAGCTGAAAGTTTAAAGACCCAAGCTTGTCATTTTAGGAGAAGCCATGCCATACCACAATCTTTGTGTTCATCATTTCTGCTCAAATACGACAGCCTCTTGGTCCCTTAAAGTGCTTCTTCAGAGGACACTGTATTATAATCAGCAGCCAGCATTAATTTGATTAGTGGCGATGTGACTGCATTATGGATCAAATCAAACCAATACCAAAAATCCTTTGAGGTCTGTGTTTGGGGATCCCACTCCTGATACCAATTTCTGTGTCAGTCAGACTTGAGTCAAGAACAGAAGTCAGGCAAGTTGGTTTAACTAGGCTAACTTGTCTTTTCTAGTCTAGCTCCTACATTCACTCCAGGAGGTTAAACTCATCCCTCCTTTCCTATGTGACTGAAAGAAGAAAAGATGAAAGGAGGGGATTGAAAAACCACAGGCCAGTTGAGGAAAAAAACAGGAACTCTTCTGGGCTCCTGTCACTCTCCACTGTCATTATGTAAACTTGGGGATTCTATTTCTTTAGAAGCAATTTCTTGTGAGTGTGGAGGACAACCTACTTACCAGAGTTCTTCAGGAAAAATTGGAAAGGATTATATATAATTTAGCAGGGAACTAAATGTTTTGCCAACAGTGGATAAGTGCCTTCCAGATTGACTGCTTTGATGAATTTTCGCTTCTTTGTAAGGGTACCTGTCACCCATTTAATTAATACAAGCTGAGAGTCAACACATCTGTAACAAGCTTATTTTATTATCTTTGTTAGCCAGGATTATTAATGTATTCAGTCTTTTGGTCAATTTTGGTTTGTCAAAGCAAAAACCTCCTGGATAATTTTTGAACTCTGAGCTAAGTTTTTGCTTGCAGAAAGCACATGCAAAGACTAGCTTTTAGACAACCTGTTGGCTCACAGAATAGAGAGATAGTGATATTCACAGTTCATATTCTTACATGGCTGTTGGTAATTCTGATTTCATTCACTGTAATCAGCTTTGATTTAAAAAAAATAACAAATTCTGTCCTTGATTTAAAAAAAAAAAAAAGAAAGAAAGGGGGTTTTGGCTTAGAAGAGCATCTGACTCTTGATTCCCGGGTCAGGTCGTCAGTCTAAGCCCCGAGTAGGGTGTAGAAATTACTTAAATTAAAAAAAAACAAAAAACAAAAGAAACAAACAAACAAAAAACTAGATAGGGTGTTTCTCTCTTTTTGTTAATCTGATCAGGATGTAAATCTCTGGGATAACCCTGTAATTCCATGGTCTCTTGAAATGTAAAGCTTTTAGAAATGTAAATCTTACTGGTCTGTAGTCCGCAGAGTATTCCAATAGGGTTAGGTTAAAAAAAAAATCAGTTTCATTTTTTCAAACCTTACCTCTGATCAAATCTGTGTAGTTGGGTATAAATTTGACCAAATATGTTCGTTTCACAATTTTCTGATGCACTCTCAGTATCATTAATGTGATGCCTTGTTATATTTAGCCCATATCATTTACATAAGGACAATGAGGTATTAGTGAATCTTTTTACTCTCATGTTTAACGAAACTTGGACTTCATGATGTTAGGATCAGAGAGTTGACCTCATGCAGCCCCTAGAGTCTTATAGGTTTTTCTGTCACTTCTGTAGTTATCAGAAATATTTTTATTGCCTATTCTAATGTAAGGAACTACGAGGAACCAAAACCCAGTCTGTTTGCTTCCCCTGGTTTTGTCTCTGGTGCCTGTGATTATCCTCTTACTTCAAGACCCCCAATTTTGTCAGCGTTTCCAGAAAGTGACATTCTGTACCACCCACGAGACCGAGATCCCACAAGCCACCAAACAGGTGCCAGGACAGTTCCTTTGAAGCATTGTTTCTACATAATGGAGTGGAATTATTGTTTCTTACTAGTGGGCTTGTCATGCCTAATTGAATGAGATTTACCATTAAATGAAACATTTGTGGCATGGTCATGGTTACAAATTTGTTTTATCTAATTATGTCCTGGTAGGAGGAAGGATAGATTCTTATTGAGCCTATGAAAGTAATTACATTGCCACATAGGGTGAAAGAACTCGGTTAGGACATGTATGCCATATAACCAGACCGTCGTTCTGATTACTTTTGCAGACAAGGCCACTCGATGTGTGTGTATTTTCTATACAGTTTCCATCTTTAAATTTGTCTAAACAATTGAATAGTTTCTGTTCCAGTTGCTATTGCTGCAGGACAACCATCCTCAAACTTATCAATGTGAAATAACTGTGTTAGGTGCTCAGAAATTCTGCTGATGAGGAGTTTCGCCAGGACTCGAGTCACGGGGTCATGGGAACAATTCTTTTGCTTCTCAAGACATTACTGAGTTCCCAAACTGGGATTCTCAGCTGGTGGAGAGACTAGTTGAAAAGATTTAAGATGGCTTCCCTCACAGGCTGGTGCCATGGTGGGGAATGACGGGAAAGCTGGACAGAGCTCGGACCGTTGGCCAGACTGCCTATGCGTAGTCTTCCCAGCATGGCCAGACCGGGGGAGTTGTACTCCTCACACGGTAACTGTCATCCCTCACAGTGGATGTTGCAGGACAACGAAGCATACGCTGATGTCTTTTTGTGACCTACTCTCAGAACTCACACAGCTTTCCTTTTGCCGAATTCTGTTGGTCAAAGCTCACCACATCGAAGCTGAGAAGAATAAACTCCACCTCTTTCTGGAGGAGTGACTTGGTAACACTGGAAAAGAGTGCGTGGGAAGGGATATATTTTTGGAAAGTAAAATCTGGATCTGGAGAATACAATCTGCCATAGTTTATAACCTATATTAAGGTTTTTCGGGGAATATTTTTCTTGATTTCTGGGGGTTCCATTGGAGCAACACACCGTTCAAAGAGTGCTTCGTTCCAGTTTGCCCAAGGACAGCCAGCCACAAAGAGTGTGGGGGAGTAAAAAATTAACGAAGATGGGCACCTGGGTGGCTCAGTGGGTTAAAGCCTCTGCCTTCGGCTCAGGTAATGATCTCAGGGTCCTGGGATCGAGGCCCACATCGGGCTCTCTGCTCAGCGAGGAGCCTGCTTTCTCCTCTCTCTCTGCCTGCCTCTCTGCCTACTTGTGATATCTCTCTCTCTCTCAGATAAATAAATAAAATCTTTAAAAAAAATTAAGAAAGAAGAAATGTTTTCTCAAATTACTATTAAATTTCCTTCATCGATCTCACTTAGTTGCATAAATAATTCTTGTTCCATTGGATCTTGTGTCAAAAGCATTAAAGATTCCTCTAGATACTGACTCAGTTTCCTGGTATAATCTGTCCCTTAGTCTGAGCTTGATGACAGTGTCAGGTTACACCGGCAAAGAAGTCTGACATGGCAGTTGATTCTTTATAGCATCCGTAACGGTCAAGAATACTGAAACAGGCCTCCATCTACTGAGGCTGGTCTTTGGCTGTTCTTCCTAAAGACTCAATTTTCCAACCTCCAGCTTTTGGCAAACTCGAAGGAAAAGTAGGACCCACCTATTAAGAAGACTGGTGATTTCTGGGTCACTTATTACAATAATTAACAGGGTCAGAATACCCTATTCTGGTATAATATGGAGCTAATTAATGATTTAATCAGTGTTTTTCTCAGGACATGAGCCTTATGGTGGACACTAAAGGCATTGATAAAGCTCCAGGAACTTCTGTAAAGCGTGTTTTAAAATTGTCACCAGTTAACTGTAATTTTAGCTGTCATTTTGTTCATGGTTGTGCGCCAGGCTGTGCGCAGGACCATGGATATGTTTCTGTCCATCCTGAAAAGTGTACACGTGTTGAACAATATTCATTATTAGGCACACCTTGGCACTGCCCATGTTACGGGCAAACAGGGCAGCTCTCATAAGAGAGTTGAGCTAATTAAAGATACAGAGAATATACTACAGATCTGGTTTTTTCCTAATAGCCTCTCTGCTCAGTAGTGCTACCAAGGGGCCATCTGGGAAATACCAGTGGTAGTTTGGCTATAACATATGTCTTAATCAATTTCATTATTTTTAATTCTGTTGCCCCAATTTTTGAGGGCAGTAGCATAAAGAGTTGCCAGGAGACCAGTGAGTATAGCAAGATACAAGCATAAGTCCCAAGACAAGAATCAGGGGGAGCAGCTAAGGGAGTGGGAGAAGCACCCATAAGGTGCCCAAGACAAGAAATGATTAAAGCTGTGGTTTAAGTGACAGTCGTTAAAATAAAACATAGCCTTAAGAAACAATAATTACCAGGAAATCCAGCTTTTTTTTTTTTTAAAGATTTTATTTATTTGACAGAGAGAAACACAGCCAGAGAGGGAACACAAGCAGAAGGAGCGAGAGAGGGAGAAGCAGGGCTCCCGCCGAGCAGGGAGCCCGATGCGGGACTTGATCCTGGGTCTCCGGGATCATGACCTGAGCTGAAGGCAGTCGCTTAACCAACTGAGCCACCCAGGTGCCCCGAAATCCAGCTTTTTTAGAAATAAGAAACTTTTGTTAAAAAATGATTCAAAGGTCACCTGGGTAGGTGGTCCGTTGAGCGGCTGCCTTCAGCTCAGGTCATGATCCCACGGTCCTGGGATCGAGCCCCATATCAGGCTCTCTGCTTAGGAGGGAGTCCGCTTCTCCCACTCCCTTAGCTGCTCCCCCTGATTCTGCTCTCTTGCTCACACATTCTCTCTCAAATAAATAAAGTCTTTTAAAAAACGAAAAAGCAAACAATTCAAGGGCGTGACAAAGGTCAACAGAAAGGCTTAAAAAGTTAACAGGCTGTTAGAAAGTGAGAGTGTTTTGAGAGATAAGGAACCTTTGTTGGCCAAGCTAGATACTGATGGTACAGAATAATATTTTTACAGCTTTCTTATTAAGAGAAGACTATATTATCAAAGATTGGGTTTCTTTTAAACAACTGGTTTCAAACTAATTCATAAGCTTTCTTCATTGATTTCAATATATTTTCTATACTTATACATATATTTAGATAAGTTAACATTTTCACCTGAAGCTTACAATGCATTAACCTTATGTTCCATTATTCCATTGTAAGAAAACTCACCTATGACAGTGACTTTGCCATCAAATTAGGGTTTTTTTTAAGATGTCTCCTTCTTTAACTCACTATGTTATTAGTATAGTATCTTAGGGTCAATTAAGAATCATAGAAGTTATATTTAAGTTGACAGTGTGGAGCAGTTCAGCCATTATTGATACTGAGTTTGTCTGAGAGATGACATTTGCAAATTTTACATAGAGGACAGGATGAGTAATTAACATCAGTGATTTGCAGCATTGTCCGCAGTTTAGAAGAGGCCATTCTTCCCTAAAGACACCAACCATCACAACTTGAATTAGTTCGTGAAAGCAGTGATAATATAGCTAACTGATAAAACCTATGTAGAAAATTTAAAAGATCAAAGACTGAAATGTTACAAAGGCATTATATTTCAGACTGCAGTATGATCAGAAAGAAGGGATATAGCCGCTTTTAAAATTAAAATGGTCAAGGGGTGCCTGGGTGGCTCAGAGGGTTAAGCCTCTGCCTTCGGCTCAGGTCACGATCTCAGGGTCCTGGGATCGAGCCCCACATTGGGCTCTCTGCTCAGCCGGAAGTCGGCTTCCCCCTCTCTGCCTGCCTCTCTGCCTACCTGTGATCTCTCTCTCTCTGTGTCAAATAAATAAATAAAATCTTAAAAAAAAAACCTTAAAAATTAAAATTGTCAAATGAGTTCTAATTTGGCCGTTTTACCTTAATTAGGACTTTATGTATATCTTGGATTCTTATATAATTCTTTGTTAATTTACCAGTTATTAAAAATACTTCAACAGTTCATTAGTGCATTTAAAAATAACTTAGTTGCTAAGCCAAATGTCTCTTTGAATTTTTTACTGTCACTTCTTGAGCTGGCCATTTCTGTGAGGATGATTTTTCTGAAATTTCCAGTACATTTTGAAGTGTTAGAAGGTTTGTCCTTGTCTGGTCATTCTTGACTTTTCTCTTCCCAGATCTAAGGGAGCACTGATTAGCCCCTGTAAGCCACTCAGACGAGGCTTTTTCAGACATGAAATAGTTGGTTGAAGGTATTGTTCAAGTCTCCTGCATCTTCATTGATTTTTCTGTGTAGTTGCCCTTATCAGTTACTGTTGGGGGGGGTGTTGAAATCTCCAGCTATAATTATGGATTTGTCTGTTTCTTTGTGTCTCTTTTTTTGTTATTAGCTGCATTAACATTTAAGGGTGTTAAGTTTTCTTGAAGAATTCATTCCTTTATCATTATGAAATGAGCTTTTTTGTTATTGGTAATATTCTTTGCACTGAAATCAATTTTGTCTTTCTTTTGGTTAATGTTAGCATGGTATACATTTTTTTCTGTCTTTACTTTTAGCCTATATGTGCTTTATATTTAAAGTGGGTTTCTTGTAGACAGTGTAGATTTGGTCTTTTTTTAAAAAAATTCAATTTGATGACTTTTACCTTTTAATTGAGGTTCTCAGACCATTTACGCTTAATGTTATTGTTGATAGGATTGGGTTAAGATCTACCCATTTACTCTGTTTTCTGTTCAACTCATCTGTTCTTTGTTCCCTTGTTTTTTTTTTTTCTGCCTATGTTTGGATTAATAACATATTTTTAATCATTCCATATTATTTCCTTCCATGGCTATTGGCTGTACATCTTTTTTCTTTGTTTTTAGTAATGCTTTGTTTAGCTTGTCACAGGCTACTACTACTTGATGTAGAGCACAAGAACGTGATGACAGTACACCCATTCCCCATTGTTTTATATATTTCTGTATTTGTTATGAATTGTATAACATTTTTGTCATAGTCAACTATATTTTAAAGAGAATTAAATTATTTTTTATTTTTTAAAGTGTTCTTTACACACACTATTTCTTTCCTTTTTTTTTTTAAGATTTTATTTATTTATTTGACAGAAACACAGCTGAAGAGAACACAAGCAGGGGGAGTGAGAGAGGGAGAAGTAGGCTTCCCGCTGGGCAGGGAGCCCAATGCGGGGCTCGATCCCAGGACCTGGGTCATGACTGGAGCTGAAGGCAGATGCTTAACGACTGAGCCACCCAGGCGCCTCTACTCATATTATTTCTGATGCTATTCATTCCTTTTTATGGATAGATAATTCAGTCAGGAATCTTTTTTTTTTTCCCCTGTCTGAACGACTTCCTTTTATATCTCTCATAGGGCTGGTCTGCTGCTGATGAATTCTTTTTGTAAGTCTGAACAAAAACATTTATTTTTGAATGTATTTTCTCTGGGTGTAAAATTTTAAGATGACAGATTCTTTCTTCCCCTTTCACTACTTTACTTTGCTTCATTGTGTTCTGGCCTGTAGTGTTTTTGAGAAGAAGTCTGCTGTCATTCTATCTTTTTTTTTTCACTACCTTGTGTAAGTCACTTTTTTTTCTTCTCTGGTTACTTTTAAGGTTTATCTTTTTATTACCAGCTTTTAGGAATTTGAGTATTTTGCCTCTTGGTGTACTTTTCTTCATGTTTTTCCTATATGGAATTGATTGTACTTAAATTTCTATGCTTATAATTTTCATTATATTTGGGAAAATTGGGCCATCAAATATTTTTTCTATCCTTCACTGTCTTTTTAGGATTCCAGTTATACATATATTAAATGGATTAAAGTTATCTCTTAACTTACTAATGTTGTCTTCTTTCCTTTTCTTTTTGAGGGAGGGATCTCTTTTTTCTCTTTTTAGAGAGTGTCTATGGCTGTGTCTTCACATTCATTAATCTTTTTTTCTCTAGTGTCTAATCTGCTATTAGTTCTTGTTAGTGTTATTATTATTTTTTTAATCTAGACATTTTTCTGTCAAAATTTTAGGTCATTTTTGTATCTCCTTTATCTCTTTTAAAAATGATATTTTAAAAAAGTATATCTTTTTGAACATATAGCAGCCTTTATCTCTGGGGGATATGTTTCAAGACTCCCCTAACCGTGGATGCCTGAAACTGTGGGTAGTACTGAACCCTATACATACTATGTTTTTTTCTGTATATTCATACTTAACGATAAAGTTTAATTTATAAATTACACACAAGAGAGTAACAACAGAAATAATAGAATAATTGCAATATACTGTAATAAAATTATATGAATGTTAGTCTCAAAATATTTTATTTTACTGTACTCACCCTTCTTGTGATAATCAGAGATGATAAAATGACTGCATGATGAGATGAATGTCACAGGCTTTGTGACCTAGTGTTGGGCTACTGTTAGCCTGCTAACAATTCATCAGAAGGAGAATTAGTCTGCTTCCCGATCATACCTGGTTGTGGCTAACTGAAACCTTGGGATAACAATACTATGAATAAGAGGGGATTACTGCATATAGCCAGCGCTTGCTCTTGTTTTATTCTAGTCTTTCTTGCTGTTAGTCTCGTTCTTGCTCTCTCTGTCTGCTCTGATAATTCTAGGGACTCTGTCTTACCACATGCTTAAGGCTCTTTCCTCAACTCAGGGGAACTGCTGATCCCTATTTGACTTCCTCTCTCTTCATTCTGCTCTAAAAAATCTGTAGGCAATAAGTTAGGGCAGCTGTGGGGCTCACCTCATTTATTTCTCTTCCCGTGGGTATGACTATCCTGAACTGTCTGTCGTGCACTCACTGAAATCCATTGTTTCATATATTTTGTCCAGTTTTTCAGTTTAAGGTAATAGAGTAAATCTAGTCTCTTTTTATACCATCGTGGCTGGAAAGAGAAAAGCCCAATACCCCCTTCCTTTTTGCCCTTATAGATTTCCTCATAAATATTATCTTTGCACATGTCTATAAATGTTTGGTTTTCATTAGGCTTTTTTTTTTTTTAATGTATTGTCACAGAGAGAGAGCGCACAAGCAAGGAGAAGTTGTCTCCTTGCTAAGCAAGGAGCCTGACACAGGACTTGAACCCAGGACCCTGGGATCATGACCTGAGCCAAAGGCAGACGCTTAACTGACAGGCACCCAGGAGTCCCTGCATTAGGCTTTAAAGAAAGAATGGGACTAAATCTTTTTGCACATTTGCCCTTGGCCTGGTATCGTTTAAGGGGGATGGGTCCACTTTGCAAGATTTTGATGACCAAAGAACCCTTGTGAAATGTCTTAGTATTCTTAATCTTGCACAGAAAGATACTTCTGAAATTTAGTTGCTGTTCTGATTTTGGCACAAGTGGTTTTTTGGGTTACTGTGGGATCCCATTGTAAACTGTCCAACTAAACAATTTCACCAAGTGTACCTTATTGCCACTTCATTACTGTTTGTTACCAATCGTTTACTCCGCTAGAGAACATCTGTAATATGGGTGGATATTTTGTTAGAAATGTAGCCTACCTACCAATTAGTTGGCCCAGCCAAATGAGCATGTGTTGATCTGCATCTGCAATTAAGGCAGCTGCTTGAAAGGCGAAGTTCTCCAGCTGGTATTAGGCGCGTGGGCGTGTACCGCGCTGTGGCCAGACAGGAGCTATACCTCTTAATTAACGCATTTGCTTATGTTTGCATGGTTTCTTTAAAACCCCGAGTGGTCTTTCCAATTGGATTATTGATGGCTCGGTAACTTTTATATAAAAAAACTTTTTTTTTTTAGTTGAGGAAATGTGGGACGAAGGTGTTGTGAAATGAGTCCCATTTAAGTAGATGATTGGTGTTTCTCCTCCCACTTGAAAATTATTTATTGTTATTCTAAGTGGATAATTGTCATTTGGGATACGGACTTAAACTATACAAGAATCCGTAGAAAGGCATATTCTTTGGACGTTTTTATGAAGTTCTTCTGTACTTTTATGTTGGGACTGCTTCCCTTTTCATCATGGAGAGAAAGTACTTTGAAAGTTTGGTGGAAAAGGTTCACTTTAACTTGATCTTTCCATCAACTAAAGTTATATATTTTCTTGTCAGTTATCCACCGTTTTCATAGTTTTATATCATTACTGCTTAAATGCAGAGTTTATGTTACATGCTACTCTTTTTTTTTCTTCAAGATTTTCTTTTATTTATTTGATAGAGAGAAACAGAGCTAGAGAGGGAACACAAGCAGGGGAAGTGAGAGAGGGAGAAGCAGGCTTCCTGCAGAGCCGGAGCCCAATGCAGGGCTCAATCCCCGGTCTCTGGGATCATGACCTGAGCCAAAGGCAGTTGCTTAACCAACTGAGCCACCCAGGTGCCCCTACATGCTATTCTTTAACTATAAATTTCTAACTAGCAAGTACTAATTTAAATGACATAGTGCTATATCTAATAGCACTGTAGTCCATTAAAACCAACAAGAAATTTCATAAATTTTGAATTCTTTTATTCCTTCACTGGTAAGAAAAGCCAATAGAATTAATGTGTTTCCATTTTCTTTAATGCTGTAGTGATGTGTAAAATCTAATGTGTAATCACCTTTTCATAACTGATAAAAATACTAAGCCAAAAAATGTAAGTATATTCATTTTTTGGGAATACTTATTAGAATTATGTTTAGGAATGGGTAGTTTAGAAAACATACCCCACATGATTTTAAAGGTCATTGCTGTTTAGGAACTCCTGATAGACTGAACCCCTCAGTTTTTAAATATGAAAATAGTCTAAGAAACCAAGTGCTATCTAGTTAATGACTTAAGTGGGCAGAGTCTTCGGCTTTTTGTGCTATGTTTTCCATTACCCCTCTGCTCTCAATTTGTGCTTTAAATATTGTAGCTGGGGAACTAAGTGATAATTTGGGGGAAGGTAAATACTACCAAAACACAGTATCACGGTTGTGTAGCATCAAGAGTTTAAAAAATAAACTAAACTAACTTGCATAGTTACTGTGTTGAATGCAGTAACCCATTACAGGTATTAACATCGGATCAATTTTAGAACTGTGAGCATTTTTATTAAGATGGACGTATTTATTCCTTTTCATTTTTTTTTTTTTAAGTTTTTGAAAAACTTTTAAATATAGTTGACACACAATGTTACATTAGTTTCAGGCTTAAAACAATGATTCATATCGTTATGATATGCTTACCATAAGTGTAGCTACCATCTGTCACCATACAACACTATTACAATATCATAGATTGTATTCCTTATGCTGTACCTTTATTCCCATGATTATTTATTTCATAACCGGAAGCCTGTATCTCCTACTCCCCTTTATTCATTTGGCCATCCTCCCATGACCCTTCCTCTGGAAACCATGAGTTTATTCTCTATAAGATTGATTCTACCTATTGTTTGTTTATTCCGTTGCTTTGTTTTTTAGAATCCACATATGAGTGAAATCATATAGTACTTTTCTTTCTCAGTCTGACTTATTTCATATAATATAATATCCTTAGGTCCACCCACATTGTTGGAAATGGCAAGATTACATACCTTTTTATGGCTGTGTAATTGTGTGTGTGTGTACCAAATCTTATCCATTAGTCTTTTTTTAAAGAGATTTGTTTGTTTGTTTGTCAGAGAGAGAGAGAGAGAGTGAGCACAAGCAGGGGGAGTGGCAGGCTGAAGGAGAAGCAGGCTCCCCACTGAGCAAGGAGCCAGATGCAGGCCTGGATCCAGGACCCTGGGATCATGACCTGAGCCGAAGGCAGATGCTTAACTGACTGGGCCTCCCAGGCAGCCCTCCATTTATCTTTTGATGAACTCTTAAGTTGTTTCCATACTTTCTTGGCTATTGTAAATAGTGCTGCAATAAGTGTGGGCTTGCATGTATCTCTTTGAATTAGTGTTTTCATATTCTTTGGGTAAATACCCAGAGATATAATTACTGGCTCATATGGTAGTTCTTTTTAATTTTTTGAGGAACCTCCAAATTGTTTTCTACAGTGATTGCACCTATTTACATTCCCACTAACAGTGCACAAGGGTTCCTTTAACACTTGCTCTTTCTTTTTTTTTTTCTAGTTATTCTGACAAGTATAAGGTAATATCTCATTGTGGTTTTGATTTGCATTTCCCTGATGATTAGTGATGCTGAACACCTTTCCATGTATCTATTGGCCATCTGTATATCTTCTTTGGAAAAATAACTATTCAGGTCCTCTGCTCATTTTTTAAATTTAAATTTTAGGTATTTAACATGCAGTGCACTATTGGTTTCTAGAGTAGAATTCAGTATTTCATCCACTTATATACAACACCCAGTGCTCATCACAAGTGTCCTCCATAATATTGGTCACCTTTCCAGCCCATCCCTCACCCACATTGCTCCATCAACCTTCAGCTTGTTCTGTATTAAGAGTCTTTAAAAAATAAAAAGTCCTTATGGCTTGTTTCCCTCTCTTCTTTTCTCCCCCGCCCCTGCCTGCCCATATATTTATCTGTTTTCTTTCTTAAATTCCACTTATGAATGAGATTATGTGGGGTTTGTCTTTCTCAAACTTACTTCACTTAGCATAATACACTTTAGCACCATCCATGTAACGGCAAATGGCAAGATTTCCTTTTTTGATGGCTGAGTAATATTCCTCTGTGCAAGCGCGCGCGCACGTGTGTGTGTCACATCTTCCTTGTCCATTCATCAGTTGATAGACATTTTGGCTTTACCCATAGTGTTTTTTTTTTTTTTTAAAGATTTTATTTATTTGACAGAGAGAAACACAGCCAGAGAGGGAATACAAGCAGAGGGAGTGAGAGAGGAAGAAGCAGGCTTCCCGCCGAGCTGGGAGCCCCACGTGGGACTCGATCCTGGGTCTCCAAGATCATGACCTGGGCCGAAGGCAGTCGCTTAACCAACTGAGCCACCCAGGCGCCCCTGGTTATTATTGATAATACTGCTATAAACATCGTGGTGTATGTATCCCTTCGAATCTGTATTTTTGTATCCTTTGGGGAAGTACCTTGAAGTGCAGTTGCTGGATCATAGGGTAGTTTTATTTTTAATATTTTGAGGAACCTCCATACTGTTCTCCAGAGTGGCTGCACCAGTTTGCATTCCTACTGACAGTGCGAGAGGGTTCCCCTTTCTCCGTATCCTCTCCAACACTTGTTGCATTCTATACAACAATAACAGCAGCAGAAAAAGAAATCAAGGAATTGATCCCATTTACAATTGCACCAAAACCAATAAGATGCCTAGGAATAAATCTAATGAAAGAGGTAAAAGATACATACTCTGAAAACTATTGAATACTTATGAGAGAAATTGAAGAGGACACAAAGAAATGGAAGAGCATTCCATGCTCATGGATTGGAAGAATGTTGTTAAAAATGTCTGTACTACCCAAAGCAATCTATGCATCTAATGCAGTCCCCATCAAAATACCACCAGCATTTTTCGTAGCGCTAGAACAAACAATCCTTAAAGTTGTATGGAACCACAAAATACCCTGAATAGCCAAAGCAATTTTGACAAAGAAAAAATTAGAGGTATCTCAATTTTTGTTTTCAAGGCATTACAAAGCTGTAGTCATCAAGACAATATGGTAATGGCATAAAAACAGACACACGGATCAATGGAACAGAATAGAGAATCCAGAAATGGACCCAGAACTATGTGGTCAACTAATCTTTGACAAAGCAGGAAAGAATATCTGATGGAAAAAAGCCTGCTCAACAAATCATGTTGGGAAAACTGGACAGCAACATGCAGAAGAATGAAACTGGACCACCTTCTTATACCATACACAAAGATAAATTCAAAATGGATGAAAGACCTTAATGTGAGATAGGAAATCATGAAAATCCTAGCAGAGAACACAGGGAGCAACCTCTTTGACCTTGGCCATAGCAGCTTCTTACTAGACACATCATTGGAGGCAAGGGAAACAAAAGCAAAAATGAGCTGTTGGGACTTCGTCAAGATAAAAAGCTTCTGTACAGTGGAGAAAACAGTCAACAAAACTAAAGGCAGCCTTTAGAATGGGAGGAAATACTTGCTAATGACATATCTGATAAAGGATATCCAAAATCTACAAAGGACTTCTCAAACTCAACACCCAAAAAACAAGTAACCCAGTTGAGAAAGGGCAGAAGACCTGAATAGACACTTTTCAAAGAAGACATCCAGGTGGCTAACAGGCACATGAAAAGATTCTCAACATCATTCATCATCACGGACCTACAAATCAAAAGCATGATGAGATACCGTCTCACACCTGTCAGGATGGCTAAAATTCCTTTTCATTTTTTAAGACCCTGCCATATCCAACTGGATATTTAAGGATGACTGTGAATTAGTAAAACCCTAATGTAACTATCTAAAACGGTTAATTTTACTAAAATGAACTTTGATTAAAAACCGTCTTCCAATAATATTTGAGAGATTTCCTCTAATACGTGGGGAAATAAACATCCTTGTTGATCCTTAGAATGAGTATGAGGACAAGCTGGGGGAGTTCCCCGAGATCCCGTGGCAGGCCTTAGTGCCGATCTTCGATTGCAGGCGTCAACTGTATGTCTAGTTTTGCTTTCACTGCAATGTGGTATTTCTTGTGCTGTTTCTGATTCTTCTTCTTCTCTCCTAGATTATCCTTTGTGGTACTAATCCAGAACCCATGGGGCCTTGAATGTGTACCTTCTTTTCCAGTCCTAAATTGCTTAGAATTGTGTTTTCGGCTCCTATTTCTGAGCTGCATGGGGATGGAAAATTCTGGAAAGCTTTTATTCATCCCTTGTATGTCTTTTAGGACTGGTTTGTGAGGCTGGGTGTTGGACTGCCAGCAGGGCAGCCGACACCCTCGTGGGTGGGACTCCAGCTTCCCCACTGCTACAGTGTTGGCCACTGTGCTTTGATCAGTTTTATACGTTGATTTTTACATCTTTTTGGTAAACGGGTCTGTTGCAGCCAAGTTTGAGAACCATTGCTATGGAGAACTCCCCACACCTTCTTGGTCAGTCCTTACTGTGTCCTTCTAACAAAGGACCTGTTTTACTCAGTATGTGTCTCCATATACTTAGCCTTTCATCTTCCTCGCAGAAAGAAATACTGTCTTGTCTAGGAGCCAATCTTTTACTGGTATCTTGCTTACCAATCTATTACTGGTTCCTTAAAAACTTGTTCCCACAGCATTCCTCTCTTCTGATGTATCAGACAGGTACCCTTTAGACAGATTTTTTTTTTTTGGCCTGATTCTTTCTTATTTTAAAGATTAGCAGATTTTACTTAATCACATATATCTTACTTTATGTCTTTTTTTGAAAATCCAGATGATCTGTTAGCCCTGGGCCCAGCATTCCTGTAAGGCAGCAATCCGTTGGCATTGAAAACTGGTCGCGCTTTAGTTGGGCCTGCCCTGTCAAGTTTGTCCCAGCCTGTCCCTGCTCTTGGCGTGCATACGCATATACTTTTATTAGGCTTTCTTCATGAACTTGAGTAACATGCTTGGTCCCAATGACATTTCTGTTTGTGACCTCTGTTATCCTTTACAGTCATTCTAAGTGCATCTACAGAGAAAATCTATTTCATTTGTGTTCTTGTCAGTGAAATAGAGTTCTTCTTGTATGGTATATTTACACTTTATGAACATTCTCCACTAACAGAAACATATGTATAAATGTTAATACTGAAAACAATATAAACTCAGGATGTAAGAAAACTATACACATACAGGTTTGGAAGCAACACAAAATTCCAGGAATCACATGTTCCCTCCCAGTTACTTCTCCTTCTTTCTTCCCCTGAGTTTCTTAACTTCAAATAATTTCTAACATTATCTAATATTAATTGCTAATCATTAATTTTGGCTTCCTTAGTTTTTATATACATTGCACAATACACTATGTATTCTTTTGAGTTTGGGCTTCTTTGGTTCAGCGTATAATATATAGATGCAACAGAAATGCATTCACATGTGTTCCAAGCAGATGCCCAGGATCGTTCCCAGTATCATTACCAGTAATAGTAAAAAACTGTAGTTCATTTATTTTCATCCCTTGTGAATATACTACAATTTAGTTATTTATTTTATTGCTGACAGGCATTCGGGTTGTTCGCTGTTTTTGACTATTTCTTTTGGATATGTACTTGTAAGAGAACTTACATTCTCGAGACATATTGAGAGTCTCTTTGTCATACATAAAACATTGCTTTTTCTATCAAATACATTTCTTTTTTTTTTTTTTTTTAAGATTTTTTATTTATTTGACAGAGAGAAACACAGCCAGAGAGGGAACACAAGCAGGGGGAGTGAGAGAGGGAGAAGCAGGCCTCCTGCCGAGCAGGGAGCCAGATGTGGGACTCGATCCTGGGTCTCCGGGATCATGACCTGAGCCGAAGGCAGTCGCCTAACCAACTGAGCCACCCAGGCGCCCCTCAAATACATTTCTTAAGATAGCATTGTAAATATAGTAGCTGACTTGGCGTTAGTGCTTCGACTAAGTCCTGTGGACTGACACCTCACAAAAAAAATAAAAAACAAAAAAACACTGCAGGAGACTGCATGATAATAAAAGACAAGAAACCCCACATATAAAGATAAAGTATGCAAAATAAGTCCTAATCCAAGGCAGGCTCACATGGAGTCTAGTCAGCACCTTGAAAGGTTTGGGGAAGAATCAGAAAAGCTGTACCACAGGCAACAAAGGGATAAAGTCATAAAGGAGAGAATTTGAAGAAT
This sequence comes from Spilogale gracilis, assembly GCA_004023965.1. Lineage (NCBI taxonomy): Eukaryota > Metazoa > Chordata > Mammalia > Carnivora > Mephitidae > Spilogale > Spilogale gracilis. The sequence continues at coordinate 81,752 of PITA01008712.1, forward strand.
ATACTAAAGAGCCACACTGAACCAAAGCATTCAAGAGTATTTGTGGACGCTGGTCACTATTTTACCCCCATAACTATGGTCAAACAGGTGATCGATCACATGGCTGCAGTCTCAATCGTCCATACCAAGGTTTTGATTTTTATGTCTTAGCTCTTGGTATGCTTTATGAATTTGGAACCTAAACATACCTATAGTTTGAAAGAGGAATATCTAACCTTTTTACTTAACTGCAAAAAGTTTTTTTTTAAGATTTTATTTATTCATTTGACAGAGAAAAACACAGCGAGAGAGGGAACACAGGCAGGGGGAGTGAGAGAGGGAGAAGCAGGCTTCCCGCAGGGCAAGGAGCCCGATGCGGGGCTCGATCCCCATGACCCAAGTCAAAGGCAGTCACTTAACAACTGAGCCACCCAGGCACCCCCCTACAAAGATTTTTAAGTCAGAGTCCTGGGTGGCTCAGTTGTTAAGCTTCTGCCTTCGGCTCAGGTCATGATCCCAGGGTGCTGGGATCGAGCCCTGTGTGGGGCTCCTTGCTTGGTGGGAAGCCTGCTTCTCCCTTGCCCACACCTCCTGCGTGTGTTCTCTCTCTCACTGTCCGTCTCTCTGTCAAATAAATAAATTAAAATCTTAAAAAAAAAAAAAAAGATTTTGTAAGTTAGTTTACCTGGCAGTTTGCCCTCCATTGGCGTGGTTACTAGTGAGGAGATATAAAGTACATTTTTATTTTTTATTTTTTTAATTTTTTAATTTTTTTTTAATTTTTTTTTTTTTT